>RJWJ010006844.1:45078-58831 GCA_004363605.1 Indri indri | reverse complement strand
TGGCGTCAGCCTAGCTCACAGCAACCTCAAACTCCTGGGCTCGAGCAATCCTACTGTCTCAGCCTCCCGAGTAGCTGGGACTACAGGCATGCGCCACCATGCCCAGCTGATTTTTTTCTATATATATTTTTTTAGCTGTCCAATTAATTTTCTTTCTATTTTTGGTAGAGATGGGGTCTCGCTCTTGCTCAGGCTGGTCTCAAACTCCTGAGCTCAGAACGATCCGCCCATCTCGGCCTCCCAGAGTGCTAGGATTACAGGCGTGAGCCACCGTGCCCGGCAGACCTTTTCTAAAGTGTGAAAGCAAGATGATATTTCAATTGTTAATATTAGCTTAAAACTTAATAATATCCACAATTTTCATAGTTTATAGGGGTATCATTTTTGCTGTATATGCACAAAGGTTAATGAAAACCACTGACAGCACACTTTTCTCCAATTCTTTGCTCAAACCAAATTCCTGCTTCAAGAAGAGCGCTGTCAACCTGTAATTGAGACAACTGCAGGCTTCCACATTTCCCAAAAATAATATGACACCATCTTATCAGTGTTCTCAGTATCTCTTTCCCTTTTCTCTTACCCCTCTCTCTCTCCATATCAACATTTCCTTTGCCTCATTTCTGAAAGGCCTTGCTCTTAGGTAACTGTCATAATTCTCCTTGGGAAGTTAGCTGTCAAAGACTTAATACAGTGGCATGCTGGAGCCAAATTGTATCAGCTTGTGAGAGATAACTGCTAAATATTCGGGAATTTTTCTAGCAGACTGTTAACCTGTGACAGCTTGAAATCAGCCATGGAGGGAGTAGTTACATCATGGAAATTGGCAAACATTATTAACAACTTCCCACTTCCCATGAAAGTTGGTTTATCAGCATGCCACTGGGTATTACACTCCCCAGGAAATCTTGCGTTTTCATTAGGTACTCCTGAAAATATTAAAGACTCAAAATGAACTTCCATGGCTGGGACTTCTCTTGTAGGAATAAACAATGGAAAAATCATTAGAGGCATTGTCTAAGTGTTAACCATATAGATAAACAGCTAGACCATCTTGCTGAAAGCCAGCTCTATTGACAAGGCTAGGAGATACGGTCGAAGTTATAAACTTTCAAAAAAGGCATTACCTTCCGGGCCAAGAAAGATTCCCAAAGATATATGTACATAATGAAAATCCTACAAAATATGGATCGTACTCTAACAATGACCCACTGAATCAGCCTGTTAAGTATTTTCAGAGTTACTGAACAAAGCAAAGAAGGAAGTATAAGAGTGGACCATGCTCCTTAAAAAGAACAAAGGACTGTGTATCTCCACAGAGGATCTGGAGATAACCTAGCCTATACATTGGAAAACTAAATTTACTAATAGAGAGCCAATTAAATAATCTAGTAGTTTCCAAAACTGAAAATAGGCCCTAATATCCTACTAAGATCTTAAAAAATCAAAACTGGTGGACTAGCAGTTAAAGAAAGGCCAAGTTTAGTCACCTAAGCACATCAAACTGCATTTATTCATAGTCCTAGAATATTCTCTTTAAAAAGAAGAATGGATTAATGGTGCTTAATATAAATTAGTTATCTCTTCCATGTATTTCTTTCTATGCTTCTTTTTTTTTTCCTTCAAATATTGATTATGTGCCTATTGTGTATCAGGCCCTATCTTAACTATAAAGATGAGTAACTTCTGGTCTCACACTGTGTTTCAGAAGATTCTACATATTTTTAAAGTATATAATTAAGGAAGCACTATCCAAAGACATCAAAGAGATTCTACCAGTAAAACATGGAGAATTCACTTTCTGATTTGTTTAATGAAATTAGAAAATAACATTTGAAAGCTGTAAACTTTTAGCCTTTTGCTCCCACAAAAATAGTCACCAGGAGTCTTCTAGAGAAGATGATTTAATTTCTGAGGAAACTGCATTGTAGCTTTAACAGCCTTCTTGGGAGAAATACAAATGTAACTAAATAAAAATATGAAAATATACTTTATAGAGAATACCATTAAATATAGCCAAAACAATTTTGGCTTATAATTAACTCATGCTTCTAAAATTATGCAATCGAAAAGTAATAAATATGGATTCATTTTTTTCCCCCTTTTTTTGCCTGGCTCAATGAAGGAAATTATGGATTCTTAAGAATAGGCTCTTACTACAATTATAGTGATACTTTGAGTTTGTTGTTATAGTTGTTTATTATAGGAAAAACACATGTTCCTGTCAAAGCATATAAAATTAATGAATACATTTTATATGAAGAGCTCAATAAATACTCTCTTCTTGCAAGCTATACTCATTAAAGAAAAATACCAATGAATTCACTGAACAAAAACTCAAATCAACAATGGCTTCAAACTAATAATTCTACAAGGCTGAAATGTAGCAAACACAAAAAGTGTAGTGACAAAGCATGTAACTATATTATCTAAATATGGACAGTTCTTTTGCTACCAGGCAGAGGAATCAGGGAAGGACAGGGATTGATTCGTGGTGGATGGCTTGGCAGGCTATTCCCAGCCTTCACTCTGACCTAAAGGAGCATCTCTTGCCCACCAGGAACGACACAAGCCAGGAGTGTGTAAGCTCCCATGCTGGTAGGCCTGGGGCTGAGTCAAACTACTGGAGTACAATGCAGGCCCGTTAATGTCCACAACGTAAAGTAAAGTAATTCCATTTGGCCACTAGGTGGAGATCGGGTTACTCTGCCAGCGACAGGGGACGCTGCTTGCAGCCAGCAAGTGATAAGCAGGGTACGGAGAACCTATTCTGTTTCCTCCTACTTCTATGAAAGGCATTTTCCAAGCTCCAAAATCAGGGCCAGACCTATGCTGAATAAAGAGTACGCAAATGAAGAATAGCTGGAAGGATTGAACAGAAAGGGACTGCAAAAGACCGAAATTTTCTTGTTATTACCATTGCCCCTGGAATGATTCCATTTAGATTTGTTGTGCAAACTATGAGTAAACAGTAAGATGAGCTGGTCTAAATAAGGGCAATTAAATAAGCTGTTTCACTATTTACCAAGCCGTAGAAGGAAGAAGAAAAACATAACAAAAAATTAAAACGATGACAGACTATTAAGACAATTAAACTCGTCTCTATAAACATGAAGATGCATACTTACAATTTGTTTCTAAGTTTGAGTATATACATAAGTATGTTCAATATCAACCAAAATGGATCAAAGAAGCTTAGAGATCAACGGAGAATGTTAGATAACATCTACTCTAATTTTCCAAATGAATTTCTGAATTATATAACTTTAATACTAAATAAGTCTTATTTTTGCCATAGCTGAACTCTAAACTGGAGACATAAAGTTATACATATCCTGGAAAATGTTTGGTTTGGGGAGAGTTCAGGTATTGCACTGCATAATGTAACTGAATATTTTGATTATTCTTTAGATGTTAGATACTATAAGTCTGTTCATTTCTAACTTAATAACTATATATAGTCATTCGATAAATACTTATTCAGTCACAAATGGGGGGATAAAAACAAAGAGAAAATTCGTGATAGTTTAAAAGAATTATTCTGTTTGTTATTAAATAATTTCAATTGCCAGTATAATTTAGTATATAGGAGCGTGAGCATAAACTAACATAATTGCTTATTGTGCACTAATCACTGTGCTGGAAGCTGGGATTACAAAGATGCACGATATAGTCAGAGAAGTTGCTGGAACAGAAGAGCTACATGGTTAAAACACAAATGGGGTAAATTTTTGAAGCAGTCAGGAACAGTTATCAAATTATCAGTAAAAGTTCTTTTCAAAGTTCTGTTGTGAAAAATAAACTTAATTTAGGCCACCGATCTTGACCATAGGGAAAACATGACCTTTGATCTCTACACATATGAGAAATTCAAATAAACTATAGAAATTCAAACACAATAGTATTTACTATTAGGCGTCAATGACTGTAATGAGAACAGGAGCTTAATTCAAAAAGAGAACAAACTAATGTTTAGAATAATAAAGGAAATGGGCCAAAGTTAATTAGTTTTGTAAATATTGCTATGGATAGTGACTGACATTCAGTCTGCTGCTGTAATGGATCCATTGCACTTAAGGACATGCTCGTTTTTCAGCAATACATTTGCTTTGGCTTAATTAAATTAATATATTTATACCCCTTCAAAAGGATTTGAGGTTGCTAGTCTACTTTGGTTTGAGATTTTTAAAATGTTCCTACAAGCTTTTAAGGATCTAAGAGAAATATGTATTATTTATTCACAAATATATCTGTTCTCTTTTAAAGAAAATCACAAAAATAATCACATAAATAGTAATTATTAATAAGGTATCAATAAAATAGGTTGCAGAAATTTTTTATCTTGCTAATTGGCTGTTTGCAGAACCACACAGCTAGCAGAAACCTACCTTTATTTTTGCTGGATGAGAATGAAATGTAAACAGAAAAGTTTTGTTCTGAAGATTAAAATAAATAAATTGCAAATAAATCCTTTTATGATATGCTTTAGTATATATGGGTACACAGGCTTCTTCATTCTCCAAATTAGTTCCAGACGGTAACTAGATTAGGTAATGACTAAGTCATTTCTGGAGTTGGGTTTCCTTTCACTTGGTGACCTGTTCTCATACTTTTCTCCAGTGGAGGGTTGGGACTACTTATTTTGACTACTAAATTTGCATTATCTAGAAATAAGGAATTTGGTAGAAAAAAAACACTCTGTGGCTGTTTAATTTTGTTTACCTTCTCTAATTTAGAGGTTCTGGCCTTGTAATACCCTGCTGTACTCTAGATCCTCAATGTTTCTGTTCCCTAGATAGCATGCAGAGATGCTGACAATGAGGGTAGTAACGGTGAGAACAGATGCAAAGGTGGTACTGGAAACTGGTTAATGCTTAAGGTTAGAAAATAAAAGTTGATGATTTTATTCACATGTTGTGATGTCAGTAACCTGTACATTTAAACACTGACAGGAAAAAAAGGCCATATTTTTACTTTTTCACTATCTAGATGGAGAGATTTATCTATTTGTATTATGGGTCCAAAAATTATTTTAGTTATTTAAGCAACTATATTTGAGTCATTGGCCCAGAAGTTTTCATGACCATGGCATTTGGAACTAAATTTATACCTGAATGTGCACCACTAACAGGTAAGATCAATTCAAGTTGTACCTGCATATGTCTGTCATCTTCTTGGCCAATCATATTTCTCCATTCCATGAGTGATCGCTGCAGATGTTCAAGTCCAGTTTCCCAAAGCCTGATGTGACCTCCCATATCAACAGTAACAACGCCGCCTTTGCCCCACTCAGCTAGCAGCGCATCTGTGTCTGAAATGGTAGACAGCCACGTAGTATATGGCGAGAGAGATTCTGATCTGAAAGAGGAATCCAAAGTGAAGATGAGAAATCATCAAAATAAAGCAGGAGGGATGATACTTCACATTTGTTATGTTGTTTGCTGTTTAAAAAATATGCTCACATCATTCATTTTTTTATACCTGCTCTTGCCTATCTCACACATAACACATAGTATGAGGATATGTGTTATGGGCAAAAGAGACGGAAGAACATCCTGGAGTTTGTAAACAAAAATAAGGCAGGACAATAATGAATATAAAAAACAGAAAGATTATTTTTAAGGAAGACATATTTATAACTGATCCCACTATATAACCTTTTGGTACTCTAGGTAACGAAGCTAGTTTAAACTGATTTAAGGTTCACTGAACTTGCTTTAAATAATTTATTACGGACTGAATGTTGGTATACCCCCAAATTCATATGTTGAAGTCCTAACCTCCAATATGATGGTATTAGGAGGAGGGAACTCTGGGAAATAATTCGGTTTAGATGAGGTCATGAGGGTGGAGCCCCCATGATGGGATTAGTGCCCTTATAAAAAGAGATCAGAGAGCTTGCACATGTTCTCTCTCTCTCTGTCTCCCCCGGCCCCATTCATGTTAGAATACAGCAAGAAGTTAGTCATCTGCAAGACAATCCTCGCTAGAAACGGAATTGGCTAGCACCTTGATCTTGGCTTTCCCATCCTCCAGACTGTGAGAATAAATGTTTGCCATTTAAGCCACCCACTCTATAGTATTCTGTTATAGCAGCCTGATCTAAGACAGAACTCTAATAGTAAGTACATTAAAAGATAAGATACCAACAGAACCATCTGTAAGAAACAAAAATACACAGGAATTTATGGTCATTTTCTTGTATTTGTGGAGCCCAGATGACACCGGCTTTCACTGTTGGGAAAAAAGGAACCTTAAACCAACTCATACCTCACATGCCTACAGGAGTGGACTCACTCCTTGGAGGTCTAATGTCAGTGCTGAGACCAATGTCTTGTTTATGCATCTCAACTGCATTTTTATTTGATATTTTGCCTTTTCTGGCTTAGAAAGTTTTATGACTCTATAACAAGGAATTTATATATTTCTTATATGTTTCACACATATTTCCTTTATAACATATTTCTGATATTTACGTGTATGTATATATTTATGTAGTAATTTTTAGGAATGCAACTTTTGTCTGTAAGAGTCAACTGCATACTTCCTTTACCTGAGTATAACTCTCACTACGCAAGAGCAACGAAGATTATAAATTCCAATTATCAGTGTTGGCTCTCTAAATGTATCTGATATTTCCCGTATAAAATAAATAGTCTAAAAAGATGGTCTGATCAGATAAGAAAAACATAATAGACTATCAATGTAGATTACACAAAACCATTATATATTAATCAAATTGTCATACTAAAGAATAACTCAAGACTATTGCGACCTTTTTCAGTCTGCCTTAGTTGATACTAAACACCGAGTGACAAGAACAGCTACTCTTGGACACAGAAGTCATAGAAATTGTTTATATCAAGAGGAAGGGAACAGTAGGACGGTACCATGTGTACTGCTTCACATGACTCCTAGATCGGCTCAAAAAGGTAACATTTGATATAATACATGATTTATTTCATGGCGCTCTCTCAAAACATATTTGCTGTAGGGCAGGGTGTGGTAGCTCACATCTATAATCCTAGCACTTGGGGAGGCCAAAGCCAGAGGACTGCTGGAGGCCAGAAGTTCCAGACCAGCCTGGGCAACCTAGTGAGACCTTGTCTCTACAGCAAATTAAAAAATTAGCTGGGCCTAGCGGTGCATACCTATAGTTTCAGCTACTTGGGAGGCTGAGGCAAGGATCACTTGAGCCCAGGAGTGGGAGGCTGCAGTGCCCTATGATCACATCACTGCCCTACAGCCTTGGTGACAGAGTAAGACCCTGTCTTAAAAATATATATATGTACATTTGCTGTAGCAAAAACAATTATGAGTTACAGATGACGAAATACAGAGCTATTAAAGAGTAATAAAATTTATCCATGTGAAACTATGATGTTTAAAATTCTGCCAAGAACACTCAAGTTGTATGATTCTATCAAGCACTGTATCAACTGGTTTACCCTATTTAACTCTCCTCTGCAAAACTTTAAATTTACAGGGCAGTTTCTTCAATATGTCATTAAAAAAAAGTACTGAAGAAATCACATATTTACTACAATTTGCAACCAAGTGTAGAATCTCTTCTTCATGTTTTCCCCCCAGGTTATCAAAAAGAATTTTACTTATTTTTTATTTCAAAATATTAAGGGGGTACAAATGTTTTTGTTACATGGATACCTTGCACAATGCTTACGTCAGGGCTTTTAGTGTGCCCATCACCAGAATAGTGTTCATTGTACCTGATAGGTAAGTTTTTATTCCTCACTCCCTTACCCTCCCTCCCATCTTGGTTTCCAATGTCCTTTACATCTCTTTGTGCCCAGGTGTGCCTATTGTTTAGCTCCCAATTATTAGAGAGTATACATGTTGTTTTTATATACAATATATATTGTTTTTCCATTCCTGAGATACTCTGCTTAGGAATAATGGTCTCCAATTCCATCCAAGTTGCTACAAAAGATGTTATTTCATTCCTTTTTATGGCTGAGTAGTACTCCATCGTGTATGTATATGTGTGTGTGTGTGTGTGTGTGTGTGTGTGTGTGTGTCCTGTTCAATAAATGATGCTGGGAAAACTGGATAGCCACGTACAGAAGAATGAAACAGGACTCCTATCTCTTTCCATATACATAAATTAATTCGAGATAAATAAAAGACTTAAATGTAAGTCATGAAACCATAAAAATTCTAGAAGAAAATGCAGAAAAACTCTTTCAGACATTGGCCTAGGCAAAGAATTTATGACTTTCTTTTAATGTTTCCCCTATACATGATAATGTAGTTTTAAATGAATCCCTAGAATTATAGTAGACTGAAGTCTAGATTTATATATAGCCATATGTGAAAGCATGGTAGTATCATTTTATAAATGCAAATAATACAAAAATTTGAGGAAAAATACGTGAGGGCAAAAGTACTGTATTACATGTAGTTTTGATTACATGTAGTTTTATTGTATTTTCCATTATTTGAAGTTAGCCATCAAATGGAAAATTCCTGATATGTACAAGAATGCTAAATTTAAGCAACTAGCAAAAAACCCCTGAAGTTCAGATGGGTCATTCCCTTGGATTACATATACACCAAAAAAAGCAATAGTTAATCTCAAAACTCAGGATATACAGACAATGAAACAGACTCCAAATCACATGACACTTGAAATGTGGCAAGTCCAAATTGAGATGTGCTGTAAGGGTAAAATACATATTGGATTTCAAAGACTTAAAAGAAAAAAGAAATGTAAAATATTTCATTAAAATTTTTATATTGAGTACCTGTAAAATGATAATATTTTAGATACATTGGGTTAAATAAAATATATTATTAAAATTAATTTCACCTGTTTCTTTTTACTTTTTTAATGTGGCTACTGAGAAATATAAAATTATGTATATGGCTTGCTTTGTATTTCCGTTGGACAGCACAGCTCTAAATGAATGAATTATGGTAACCAGCTGGCACTGGGCTGTACACATTGCTGCTCTTCCAGATGTTCTTTCCATGGCACGCGTAACGTGGTTTATACAGAAAGTTAAAAGAGAAAAACACTGAAAGAAAAAGCCAGTAAGGGAAAAATTAAGAGAAATATTAGAAAAAGTTTTCAATTCTTTAGAAATTTTTTAGAAAGATGTTCTTTGCTTTTGTTACTTTAACTAAGAGCATACCTTAATGAGCATACAATTAAGATGAATAAGGAATTTCCTCAAATGAATAAACACCATTTTCCATTAAACCAAGACATTAGGATGTTCCAAGAAGTCATATATGTTGGAATAAGTAAATCTATTTCTTTGAATAATGATTTCACTTTTCATATTTTAAAAATCTGATTACAGGGTCCTAAGAAATGAAGCTATGTTTCTGAGTTATTTTGTACTATCATGCTGAACTATTTTATTCTGGAAGTTGGAGGAGGGGCAAGAAAGATGGCATGGTGATATTTTAGGGGACTGACAGGTTCTGCCATCCCTGGCCTTCCTCTGACATTGAAAGACCTCTATTCCCCTCTGCTTGAGCTTTCAGGCAAGGCTTTAACCGCTGTGTTGGGAGGGCTCAGTCGCATGTGAGGGTGTTTAAGAGAGTGTGATCTCAATCTAGATTAAAGTAGAGTGGAAAGATTAGAGGAAGGAGGCTTTGGCCTGGTGGGCAAAAAAAGGAAAAAAAGAGAAAAACCTAGGTTAAATAGAACAAAGCAGGTACAAGCTTAGGTTGAGAGAGGGAGACAAGGCATGGATGCACCCAGAAAGGGACAGGCTACAGGTAAGGACACCTGTGTTCCTCAAGGGCAATGACCTAGCATTATTGTTTCTGCTTTTATATCCTGAGTCTAGCTAGGTTAGATGCTTTGCTTCCATTGCTGGCCAGTAACAAAAGCAGGGAATGGTAATGAGTCCCATTCTAAATCTTTGGAGTCCTTCGGCTACTGTATGGCCTTCATGACTGCAAATGTACAAGAACATACTTAAAAACAATATTAAACAAATGCTATTTAAATTCCTTTGGCATTTTAAACACTTTTAGTTCAGAAAACTAACACATGAAGTTAATAAGTATTAAAATTTCTATAATACTAAAAATGCTATTTCGGATACAGGAAAAACTCATTAGAATAGATCCAACAAAAGAGGACAAAGACTTGAAGCCTGTCAGATTTATAACTATGTAAGATTTGAATATTTTTCCAAAATGAAAATAAAAATGCCAGTGAAGCACGTGGAAGGAACAGCAAGATATAAAACAACTGTAGCTGGGGGAAAAAAAAAGAGCTTGCTATTTAAGGAAGCAAAGAGCACACATTTATTGGTATGAATTCACTCATTTTTTATGACATACCAAGCTAACAACAAAGGTGAAATGGATTACCTGGGAATAGGAATATATCGGAGTTTCTTTGATTGCAGATCAGTGACTTCTATATAACCAGCTGTTTGTGGAGGACTGACATCTGCAAACAAGTCATGACATGAGCTAAGCATGAAATTACTGCAAGATACCAAAACAGGACCAAAAGACTGCTCAAATGCTGCTAGAAGTGGAGGAAAGTTATCAGCAGCCTCAGTAGAACTCTGGGACCCACTTGACGAGGTACTGGGTGAACCCTCATGGCTAGACTCTAAGAATTATGTTTCCCTTAGGGAAACATGAAGATTGTTGAACAGAAGCATATTAGGCTGTGATTCTCTTCTGTCAGAAAAAAACATAAATTCTTTTCATTGTCTGTGATAGCTTCCCAAGATGAGTCAATGTTTTAGCACTTACAGTTTATTTGAAAATATTTCATCATCTGAATTTTGTTTTTCCTTCTTAGGAAGTAACAACAATGCAGCGTGATATGGTAGAATAAGCACCCACTGTGTAATCAAACTGACCTGATATGAAGTCTTGGCTCTGACATTTCCTAGCTGTGTTACGTTGGTCAAGTTATTTACCTCTCTGAGTCCTGCTCTCCTCATTTGTATTAATAAAATAGGGATAACAATAGCATCAATAGGGATAACATGTAAGAATAAATACTGAAGGATAATAATAAAGGACAAGTAATAAATAAGGATAAATAATAGGGATAACAAATAAGCATTATTTTGAGGATAAGATGAAATTAGCAAAGGCAGAGCACTGAATTAGTAGTTGCTCGGCACAAAGCGTCTGTCATAATTAGGGCTCTATAAGACAGGGCAAGGTAAGAGGAGGACTGGACAGTGGGGTGAGGATCTGGGATTTGGGTCACAATCCTGAAATCGTCTTATCGTAACTATTAAATCCACACGACTGTCATTAGCATACCTGAGTGTTTACGCTGGAAAAAATTTGTATAATACTATTGCTTATTTTATTGTATAAAGTGGCCTATGAAGTGTTCTTTTGTGTTTTTATATGTTTTCAAATACATCCCCTTTAAAAAATGTAAATAAATATCTTCTAAAGAATTTCAAATTTTTTTTCCCTAGAATTACATTTTTGTGATTTTGATGTTTTGGGATTATGATTTTAGCCTCTAGGAATTTTGATCTTTCAGGATTTCAATCTTTGGGATTATGGCTTTCAGAATTGTGTCTTTTGGGATTATGATAGGCTTCCAGGATTCTAGATCATGAAAAATTGTGAAAAGTTGGAGACAGGAGAAGACAAAGAGATATGGGGACCTCAACCCCAATTCTGAAGTTGGTTTCCCAGCAAATTCTTGGGCTTTACTGACTTCTATTCCACAGCCTTGAGTACCACCATCATTCTCAAAATCGCTAGTTGCCACCATTATGTGTTAGGAACTGTGCTTAGCCTTTACAGATAATGCTTTTAATACCGACAATGACAAGACTTATGATTCCTGTCTGAGAGATGAGGAGGCTGAGGCTTCTGTCTATCTATCTTTTATTACAACTTCTGATTAGAATGAGATATCCAGGACGTCCACAATGAATTTATCAAATGTAGTTTACAAAATATAAGAAACTTGGCATTTTTACTTCATGCTTGCAGTTGAAGGTTTGTAAATAAGCTATCTGAAAAACTCAACATATCTCTTTATTTATTCAATAAACGCATTTGGGCTTACTTCGCACCAGACATCGTACAAAGTACTGGGGATACAGACAGGAAAGAGATGTGGTCCCTGCCTTTTAGGAACTTTGGGGACTTCGAAAGGATTCCAGAGAGGGAATCACAGCTGTAGGGCCAGGTATGAGCTGCAGACCTAAGCAAGGGGTAGTTCCAGAAAGCAGAGGGCTCAGGAGGAAGGGAAGGCAATGTCCAGGGATAGGAAGGGGTAAGAGATAGTAATTTATGCCAAATCCAGCTGGATTGGCTGTCCTCAGGTGGCCATCTGTATAAAACAAACACACTTAACATAAGCCATGCACCAGCTGTGTTGGAAATGCTGCTGGGATATAAGGTCGATCTTGGATAAATTTTGCATCATATATTATTTTTGACAATTCTTGCTGCTAGAATTTAACTGAAGTAGGTTGAATTATTTATAGATCAGGGTTCTTTGCCAAAAATGATCAGTTATTGAAGCTGTTGGGATGACTAGAACTGCCTAGTTAACCAACTCATGCGTTGGCTTGATACTTACAGGCACTTTTTAAAATAAGTAGCAGTATTAAGTTGAGCTACTGCCATCAGCGGCTTTTAGATTGCCTGTGAGAGCAAAGCAAGCCAACTTATTTTAAAATATCTTTTTTTCTACATCTTTCATTTCTTTCACTGTTTAAATTAATTTCATGGCATAAAGTGGGTGAGAAAATGTAATAATGGCTGTGTCTACTATTTCAAGAAGGAGAAAGCAGGAGTTTTAGTATTAAAAAATATTTTCACGTATCAGGAAAAAGAATTTGTGGCTACAAAGCACTTCAATGGAATATTAAGGATGGCAGTAGAGGTAAGTGTTTTAAAAATAATCAAAATTGATAGTTACTGATTTGAAAATAAATCATCTCAAAAGACAAAACAATTTACAAAAAGAGCCTTATGGCTATCCTTGAACAGAATACATGATTGAATTAAGGACATTAAAACTGTGGCCAGGTTTCCCTCCAAACTTAGCCAAGTCCTCGTCCATTCATTTTAAATGTTTCAACACTGTAGAAAGGATGGAGGCTCAGTAAATTTCCATTACATTTATAATCCAGGTGGATTTCAATGATAGGTATAAACCGTATTTGGGGATTAGTTCACTAACCATTAAAAAGGGAAGTCATTGCTGCAGTGTATACTGCATAGTTCCTTTGAACAGTGGGGACAGTTTACACGCACGATGCCAAGGTTAGGAGGAGGTATAAAAGCTGTCAGGCAAAACAACCAAGAAGATTTTCAGAGGGAAGGTGAAATTATATTAAAGAAATGAATCACTTCTAGAAATGTACTTTGATGTATACCTGTTAACCATTAGGTTTAATGCACTTCTGTGTTTACAGACTAAAACTGTGATATGTGCCCTGCCATGTGCCAATACCAGATCTTTGGTTTTATTTAAAGCTCAAAAAAACAGTGTACTGTTTTCAATCAAGAATCATTATTTTTATGTTTAAAGAGCTAAGACCTGTGGTTTTATTTTTTAAAAAGCTAACATTTAATAAGAAAAACGACTGAAAGAAAGCAGTAAATTTCTCCCCATCTGCATTAAATAAAAGTTACTCCATCTTTGTGAAATCTCATCTGTTCTAATCTGAACTGGTCAATCCTTAGGACTGTGCACAGACATCATTTTGGGATCCACCTTTAGCATGCTCTTAGGGATTTTCTTTCTTTGTTTTTTTTTTTTTTTTTTTTT
>RJWJ010006844.1:0-38690 GCA_004363605.1 Indri indri | reverse complement strand
ACCTCAACATTTTTTAATGTGGCACAGGACATAACTGCTTCACCAATAATCACAATTTTCAGATAAGTGTGAAATACACAAGTTAAATTTTTTATCTTGATGTAAATTACAACTAAAAAGAGGGACTACAGCAATACAGTTAGTTTAAAAATATTAAGGCGGGTGCAGTGGTTCATGCCTGTACTTTTAGCACTCTGGGAGGCTTTGGTGGGAGGATTGCTTGACCTCAGGAGTTTGAGACCAGCCTGAGCAAGCCTAAGACCCATCTCTACTAAAAATAGAACAATTAGCCAGGTGTTGTGGTGTGCGCCCATAGTCCCAGCTACTCATGAGGCTGAGGCAGGAGGATCGCTTGAGCCCAGGAGTTTGAGGTTGCAGTGAGCTATGGTGATGCCACTGCACAACAACAACAACAACAAAACCCAGAAATGCCTATGCATCTACTATTTGGCATAAAGAATAGACTATAACTAGCATTTTTGAAGCCCTTGGAGTGCCCCTTCCTGATCACATCTCTGTCCCCCCTTGATTTAACTCTCCTAGAATTTTGTGTTTTTTTCCTTACTTGACTTTAAAATTTTACCATGTATGTATTTATCCTTCCCAAGACCATGAAGATATTTTCCTATGTTTTCTCTAAAAGTTTTAAGGTTTTGTTTTTCATATTTAAGTCCTTAACCTACCAGGAATTTATTTTTGTGAATGGCATGAGCAAGGATCAATGTTCACCCTTTTTTCACATAGACAGCTAATTGTCCAAATACAACTAACTTTTGCCCGCTGCAATACTAGCATAAAACATAGTTCTATACATGCATGCATGTGTTTATGGGCACTATATTCTGTGGTACTGTACATTTTTCTACCTCTAAGTATAAAATCCTAGTTACTGAGATTTTATATTAATAATAAGCCTTGAAATTTAATAGGGAGAATATCTCTGCTTGGCTCTTCTTTGGGGATGTCTTTGTTACTGTTTGCCCTTGCTTTTCCATAAAAATGTATGACTTACATTTGCTCTGCATCCTTGTCAGTACTTGGTATACTACACTCATGTGCCTTTTATAATATTTTAGCCATTCTAATAGGCATACTGTAGTATCTCATCATGGTTTTAATTCGCATTTCTCCAATGACTAATGATGTTGAATATCTTTTCATGTACTTATTTGCCATCCCTGCATCCTTTCGGTGAAGTATTTGCTCAAGTCTTTTGCTCATTTATTTTTCACATTTACCTTTAATTTGATTTCTATATCGACCTAAATACATTGAAAACTATGAGTTCACACAAATATATCCAATTCTAATCCAACGACTATAGGGTTCATTCTAGTTTTTTTCCTTCTAGTATCTGTAACACCCTTCTCCAATAGTTAGAAACCTGTTTTCATTATTCTCAATATATTATTTCGTTATCCTTTTTTTTAAATTTCAAAATATTAAGGGGGTACAAAAATTTTTGGCTACATGGATCACTTTTGTAATGTGCTTGGGTCACGGCTGTAGGTGTGCCCATCACCCAGAGTTCATTATACCCATTAGGTAGGTTTTTGCTCCTTCCTTCCTCCCTCCTCCTCCCTGCTTTATTTCCACCAAGTTTTACTTCCCTCTGTACACATCAGTTAGTTCCAATTTAATAGAGAGTATATACGTGGTGTTTGTTTTCCATTCTTTAGATACTTCACTTAGGGTAACAGCCTCCAGTTCCATCCAAATTGTTGCATTAATTCATCATTTTTTACGGCTGAGTAATACTCCATGGTATACATATACCACATTTTGTTAATCTACTCATGAATTGATGGGCGCTTGGGTTAATTCTATATCTTTGTAATTTTGAATTATGCTGCAATATACATTTGAGTGTAGGTGTCTTTTTGATAGAAAGACTTCTTTTCCTTTGGGTAGATACCCAGTAGTGGGATTGCTGGATCAAATGGTAGGTCTACTTTTATTAACAGCTCTTTGAAAAATCTCCACACTGTTTTCCATAGAGGTTGTACTAATTTGCAGTCCCAGGAACGGTGTATAAGTGTTCCTTTCTCTCTGTATTCATGCCAGCATCTATTGTTTTTGGACTTTTTAATAAAAGCCATTCTAACAGGGGTAAGCTGATATCTCACTGTGGTTTTAATTTGCATTTTCCTGATGATTTGTGATGTTGAGCATTTTTTCATATGTTTATTGGCTATTTGTCTATCTTCTTTTGAAAAGCTTCTGTTCATGTCTTTTGCCCACTTTTTAATGGAGTTGTTTGTTTTTTTCTTGCTGATATGCTTGAGCTCTTTGTAGATTCTGGTTATTAGCCCTTTATCAGATGTATGGTTCATAAATATTTTCTCCCATTCTGTAGGTTGTCTATTTGCTCTGTAACTTGCTTCCTTAGCTGTGCAGAAGCTTTTTAGTTTAATCGAATTACATTTATTTATTTTTATGGTTGCTGTGATTGTCATTGGGGTCTTATTCATAAATTCTTTGCCTGGGCCATTATCTATATTATCTGCATTTTTCCTACATTTTCCTCTAGAATTCTTATGGTTTTATGCTTTACATTTAAGTCTTTTATCCATCTTGAATTAATTTTTGTGAGGGGTGAGAGATAGGGGTCATGTTTCATTCTTATGCATGTGGCTATCCAATTTTCCCAGAGCCATTTACTGAATAGGACACAACAAAAAAGGAAAACTACAGACCAATATCCCTTATGAATACAGATGCAAAAATTAATAAAATACTAGCAAACTGAATTCAGCAGCATATCAAAAAAAATAATCCACCAGGACCAGGTAGGCTTCATCCCAGGGATGCAGGGATGGTTCAACATACATGAATCAATAAATGTAATTCACCACATAAACATAAGCAAAAAAAAAAAAAAAAAAAAGACCATATTATCATCTCAATAGATGCAGAAAAAGCATTCGACAAAATCCAGCACTTTTCACGATAAAAACCCTCAACGAACTTGGCATAGAAGGAACATATCCAAAATTATAAAAGCCATACATGACAAACCCAAAGCCAACCTCATGCTGAATGGGGAAAAATTGAAAACACTCTCCCTAAGAACTGGACCAACACAAGTGTGCCCACTGTCACCACTACTATCCAACATAGTGCTAGAAGTCCTAGCCAGAACAATCAGGCAAGAGAAAGATTTAGGTGTATCCAAATCGGGAAAGAGGAGGTCAAACTATTGCTCTTCACTGGTGACAATATCTTGTACCTAGAAAAACCCCAAAGACTTTACCAAGAGACATCTGGAATTGATAAACAAATTCAAAAAGTCTCAGGATACAAAATCAATGTACATAAATCAGTAGGATTTCTGTATACCAATAACAGTCAAGCTGAGAGTCAAGTCAAAGACAATACCATTCCCAACAGCAACAAAGAAAATAAAATCCCTAGGAATACACTTAACCAAGGAGGTGAAAGATCTTTACAAGGAGAACTACAAAACACTGAGGAAAGAAATTGCAGCAGACACAACAAATGGAAAAACATATCATGGTCATGGATTTGCAGAATCAACATTGTTAAAATGTCCATAAACCCAATGTGATTTACAGATTCAATGCAATCCCCATCAAAATACTAATGTCATACTTCACAGACCTAGAAAAAATAATTACATGCTTCATTTGGAGCCAGAAAAGAGCCTGAATAGCCAAAGCAAACTTCAGCAAAAAGAACAAATCTGGAGGCATCACAGTACCAGACTTCAAAATACACTACAAGGCTACAGTAACCAAAACAGCATGGTATTTGTACAAAAATAGAGACATTGACCAATGGAACAAAAAATACAGAACCCAGATATAAACCTACCTACCTACAGCCAAGTGATATTTGACAAAGCAGACAACAACATATACTGGGAAAAGAAGCCCTATTCATTATCTTTAATGTATTTCATTATCCTTAATCTATTTACTTCTTGCTCAAGTTCATTATATATGATCCATCTCCCACCTCCACCACTAACTTTGCCCTCTGGGCAGATGCCTGTTCTCTCTGCTTGGGTCCTGATAATCCACACTGGGCTACACTCACACAGGGACAGCCTCCTCACCTTACTTGGGCTCCCGCATCCCATGCCAGGCTGCCCCCTCACAGGGATGCCACCTTCATCCTGCTTGGAACTTGATGCCCTTCACCAGTGGTCATCCCCCACCACACACACAAACACACACCATGGATGTCCTTATCCTGTTTAGGCTCTGACTTCTGATACCTAACTCTAGCCTACTGTTTGCTCATTTTAAAAACTGGTTTATTTGTTTTCTTACTGTTGAGTTTTAAGAATCTCCATATATTCCAGATACAAGTTCTTTGCTGTAAATGTGGTTTCCAAATATTTTCTTCCAGCCTGTAGACTGTCTTTTCATTCTCTTAACAGTGTCTTTTGCAGAGCTCAAGTTTTTAATTTTGATGAAGCATAATTTATCATTTTTTTCTTTATGTATCATGTCTATGACAGTAGTATGTTTAAGGAAAGTGGTGACAGTGGGTATCCTTGTCTTATTCTTGGTAAGAAAAGGAATGCTTTTAACGTTTCATTATTGATGATATTTGCTAGAGGTTTTTCATAGCTATTTGGTATTAGGTTATGAAAGTTTTATAAGTTTATAATAATTTAGGTGCCACTGATAATTGTAAAAAAAAGTTATATAAAAGACATGCATGTCCTTTTGTTGATAGTTTTATAGAGAATCCAAAGAAATTCACATAAAAGCAGAAAGGCAGTGTGGTGTGGCAGAAAGGATGTGGGTGAGAGGGCTAGTCACACTTGAGATCAAATCCCATTACTTATAATCTTTGTGGCTGGAGAATACAACCACTGTTTCTGTTTTTTCATCTGTAAAACCTCACAGAATTGTTGTAAAAATTAACTATCATGTCTAAAAGGGCTTAGAATTGCACAGAGCCTGACTATTGTATTGCGGCCTAAACATATGATTGCTATCATAAAGGCTGAAAGGCTGCCTAGCTGACTCTAATCTTCCATTTAACAAATACTCATTGAATATCTTCTATGTGGTAGGTACCATACTAAGTAGCAGGGCTATAGCTTTCATTATAGCAAGGTCACTAGTCTTATAGGCTATAAAGGATTTCTATAGGGTTAGTACAGTGCCTTATACTCAGCTTTTCTAACCTTTTTATGGTAACATTTTATTTCTATACTAATTTCTTCAATCAGAAGGTGATTAGAAGATCAATTTTTAAAACAGTTCCACTTTCAGGAACAAAGTTCTAATATTTTTACTACTCACAGCAGCAAGCATTGTAGAAAGCATATTAAACACTCTCTTTTATACAACCAGGGATGCTGTAGATGCTGTATTCCAACAATATGTTTCATTCTGAGTTGTATAATATGATAGCAAATGCTTTTTACTTGGTAATTAGAAAAAGATATGGCAAAGTCCTAAGCCACACATTATCCACTGGGTTTTGGATTTCAAATGCCTTATATCCTGAAGGACCCAACATTCACTAATTACATTAAAATTTCGAGGCATATGAGATTGGTGTACTATCAAGTAGAGCCCCTATTTTTATCTTTAAATGATTCTATCATTCCACCTCAAAGTTACAAAGGCAATTACGAAAATGAAATGTTTAACAAAACACACTGAGCTCCATCTAAGGTTATTAGATGGCAACTTGGACTGAAATAACTTATATTTCATTTTCTCACATTTCCATCGGGGGTAGATGGTACTCAGTTTCATCTGAAGTTAATTACAAATAGCCTCTCCTTTATAGATAACAGTACGTATTAGAAGAAGGGCCCATCCAAGAGAAAAATAAGTTGAGACCATTAGCGATTATAGTATAACACGGACGCTGCAAAGATACGATAACCAAAGCGAAACTCAATGGAAAGTGACTTGATGTTCTTGAGTGTTGAAAAACTTAGTCTACAGTAATGCCAACCCAACAAATTTAATATCAAAAAATTCTAGACGACTTGCTACTTTATTAGTCTATTGGCAGATTCCATGAGCACATATTAAGATGACATGATACAAAATCACCATCAGTAGGTGAAGCATTTAACTGTGTCACACAAACTCCCACATATGGAGAATACTCATTTCCCCTTACTAAGTTATATCATTGTACTATATTTTTAAAAAATAATGAAACTATATAGGTAGAACATATTTTTTAATGACTGATTTGGAATGCAAACTTGATCTAAAATGTTTACCTGAAAATTATTATGTTTTTAATTACCCCTCAAACAACGTCAATTTGAGGGTAAGAAGTACATATTCAAAAATTTATAAAATTGATGCTTACCATGAGATCTGGAAAACCAACAACTATTGTAGCATAACTGTTGTCATCTGAGAGAATTCGGTTGGGAGAGGCAATCTTCTGTCCCACAGCTGAACTTAGATTTTCAGATGATAGCTGATCATTTGAAATTTTATGAGGTATGCTGAACTCTGTTTCTGAAAAGTGTCAGACAAACATTAGACACTATATGCCCTTAAAATGCTCCAGAAATTAATTTTTGCAAGATTTCATTCTCAATAACTCAAACAGAAAAGAACAAGGTAAAAAAGAGAAAATATTTTAAATTACATTTATGGGCTTTTGTTTGAGAAAACATTGTTTTTACAATCAAGGCATCTTCCCAAAGTGGTTCCAAATATTTATGGAATTCAAAATTTGATTAGTAGTAAATATTATCATTAATAGCTCCCTATAGAAAAGATGTGAAACTGACACAATCCAGTATTGGCAATGGTATGTTTTAGATTTATTCATAAAAACTATTTACTCTCCAAAACTGTGATGAATTAATCATTTCCTGATGGTCTGTAGAAAAAAGAAGAGATGCTATCCTAAATTAAACCTGGAACCTAAATGCATTTTATATTTATAAAAATTCTGATTTGTTAAAACAATTTGAGGACAGATATCAAAAGAGTGAGCTTCCTTGTGATGATTTGAAAGACGGTAGATTCTTATTTACTATTTCTAGTGTAATGACTAAGTTTTTTCTTTTGGTATAAACTTAATATAGGGTGATGTGATTCTTAAATGATGCTAGAAGACAGTATGTGTACAAGCATGCACCCGCACAGCACCCACATAAACACAGAGAACATGGTATTTACCTTGTGTAACTCCAAACCCTGTGCTAGGCAGCTCCTCTTTCAACACATACAACTGGCAAACCCCACTGCCCTCAGATTCGATGTGTGCAGGCTTAGTTAAAAGATATTTCCTGTAAACATACAAAACTTAAGAGAAAAGTTTTTCATTTTCTAGTAATGGTAAGGCCAGACTAAGAAAAATTAGATCTTCCCCAGACTCTTTTTTATAGTAACAGTATAATTTGCAGTTTCAGTTTCATCATGAATTAACAAAGAACTTCTCAACATTGTGTTAAAGAGCAGTGTACAATAACAATGCAGTAATAAATGTGAAACAAAAATCCAACACTTCCTATAGGAGGAAGGGCTGTTTAAAAAAAAAAAAAAGCAACTCTAATGGGGCACACCCTTATTATCGTGGAGCCCTCTCTTGATATGACTCTTTGATGAGCCAGTAGGGAGTAAGGTGACCTCTGATTTGTGACCAGCTAAGGGACAGAAGCCCTCACCGCTGTAGTCTCCCTGATCTACTTACTTTTAAGATTTCTAAAATACAGATGAATAGCCAGAAATCCTTCTGCTGGTCAGCAGAGGGGCACAGCTAGTGGCTGTGAGGGAGGAGGACTCACAGTTGACTGTGCACTCTACATGTGCCTAGTGCCATGCACTGCCTTCCATCGAGGGTATGGTCACACGGGGAGGCAACATGAACATAACATGAACAAATAAGAACACACAAGATAAAAAGAGAAAGAAACTTCTAAGGTATGAGTTCTGTGAAGTCACAAAAGGGCAACAGCTTTAGGACGAAGACTGTGGTTCTTTGAAAAGAGGATAAACTGAAAACCTACTTTGAAGTATCTCCAGTTTGGCAAGAATACAGTGAATTCTCAATGTGTTAAGAGGAAAAAGCCCAAATAAATATGAATTATACATAAAAGTCATTATTTTTACTGTTAATTTCAATGTCATACTCTGAGAAGCGACATTTAATTTATTTTAATTTTCTCCCCCCTTTTCTTCTTGTAACTCTCACCTATAGAGATGCTGCCAAATACTGAAATTGTTAAAAGACAGACACAAGGAAAACAGAACCGTAAGAATGTTGGATAATTGACAAATGGGTTGAGCGCGCTCTATGAGATACTATACAGATCCACCCACTCACTGATTTGTTTTGTTCTCCACCAGAAGCCACTTGTCCTCAGCTACAAGGAAAACTGTTTTGAGGCTGATGGGAAGTGAGATGGTGTGAGTTCTCCCTTCTAGAACATCCAGCACAGTCAGGCTGTTCCTGAAAAAGGAGAAGGAAATTGTATCTGAAAGGAAACGGTGAGGATAATGGTTGAGTGATGATGACATAATCATTTCATGATATATTATGCAACCCTAAAAAGAATGTTTTTAAGAGTAAGTACTAAGATAGAAAAATGTTAACTGAAAAAAAATAGGTATACAAGATTCTAAGCTATGGCAGGGTGTGCATAAGAAAAAATAATGAAAAGTGACCGCTGCCATGTTAGTAGTGGCCGTGTCATGGAATTGTGAGTGCTGCTAGCTTTTCTTATGTCTTTTTCTCAATATTCTGTAATGTGGGAAGAGTTACTTTTACACTAAAACATTTATAATTTGGTTATATTTGTTTTATAATAAACAAGTATAATTAAACAGGAAATAGAATGGACAAAATAAGAACTCTAGCTTAAATCTTCTACAATGAAGAGCTCACCCTTTTTCTTTGTAGAATACTAGCCAGTTTTTGTGCGAAAATTCTTTACACATTTTATAAGTTTCCTAAAGACAAAACAAAACAAATATTCACATTAAATTTGTCAGATGCAGTCATATCTCTCTTTAATTGCTTCTCCTTAAAGTTCTTCAATGTGTAAAACATATAATTCTCAAAGAAGCTGTTAGTCTACTCTTAGACTCTTATGCTAACATGGATTAAACTATATTTCAAAATTTACTGTGAACTATGTACTAAAACCTCTGCAGAAAAAATTTTTTTAAAATACGACCAAATACTGTTTAGAAATAAACATGCTATCTGGCGGTTAACCATGGAATTTATACTGCAACATAAACACATAGGAAACATTATACTTTGTTTCTTGGATTTGAATACATTTACGATATATATAAAAAAATCTCTTTTTTCATGGTCTTTTAAGACCTAAGTATGCTGGGCATACTACCCAAGGGCAGAGGGTAAGCCTTGTTTTATGTCCATTACCTTTTTCTGAATGGCAGAATAAATTCTCTCGGGTTGGCCTAAAGTGTTTATATACTAGCTTAATTTAGATAATAAACCAAAACATTTATTTGCCTAGTAGGGAAAATCGGGTATCATACTCATTGTTTTGACACATAAATCCAAAATATAACTACGTAACTGGAAAACAGGTTAAATTACCTGCACGATTAGAAATTTATTATGAATATCATAATCAAATAGTTCTTAACATTCTATTATTGTTAGGTCAGTCCTGGCGAATCTTTATGTGAGTATGATGGACACAAAAATAAGCTACTTATGTTTAATTACACGTGTTTCTATATCTATATCTTTGTATTACATTAATATCTACAAATGCATAATATTAATAAAACCATTCTCTTGTGCATTATAGTAAACTGAAGGCACTAAAAGGGATGGGCAGGCACGCATCTTTCTGGTTAGAGAGCTAGAGAAACTCCTTGGCAATTTGCTGGACAAATTTGGTATTCCTTACAGCTTCCTCCTTGTTCCACCAGGAAGGTTTCTTAGATACAACCTCTTCTAAAGGAAGGACGAGACGACGAAGGGCCTGGCCAGTGGTATCTAACAACAGGATGACATTACTCTGAAAATAAAGAGAACAGTGAAAAGCTCAAGATTTGTTCCTTTTTTAGAAAAGCAGCAGACTCTTGGCAATCTGAGACTGAAGGTTATAGTGATAAACCAAAGTGAAGACAACAATATTGAAATACTTAAGAGATACCACAAAGACACTAAATGATTTTCCTTAATATACAATTTAGAGTTTTAGGTGGTTTTATGAAAATATTTCTAATTATGTAATGCAGGAGGTGTTCTCTCTGAAGATTTTATCTTAAAACCATTTCCTTCTAAATATAAGCTAGCTGAACCATGATTCTGTTTTATTATATAATAACAAGGAAATTAAGAGGATTGATAATTTTCAAAAGTTCATTTATTTTTATCAAAATTACACTTAGAGAATGCTCTGTTGAAAGCTCTTTTACATTGCGTATAACCTCATTTATCCTTTTCATAAATCTAGGTTCAATTCAAAAAAATAGGTACAAAATAGATATAAAGATGGGTTAGCAAGAAATATGAAGGACTCCATGAACCTAGGTAGTAACGAGTGTTTCTTCATCTGGAAATTTACTAAGCTTGAAGGTCTTTCATAACTGGCGCTGTAATAATGCACAAACGAGAGATTTCTTCAGCATTATTAATCACAGCTTTGCAATGAAGTAATCTCTCTGTGATTAGGAGCATTTTTTAAGAAAAGAAATAAACTGTAAGCATTGAAATACATGAACAGAAACACATGAAATAAGAACTTCAAACTAAGAAAGCCAGAAAAGATTAAATATTTTAAAGGGATACAAAGAAGTTGGTTATTTTAGTTAAAATATAAAGATGTTTGAAGATTAGATTACCAGGTTTGTAAAAAGGCACCTATAAATTGTTTGTCAAGTCTCATTGTTAGGCAATTATCTTTCCTTTCTTTCTTTCTTGTTTTTGTTTTGTTTTGTTTTAAATTAGGGATTCCTCTAGTGATCCTAACCCTTATAAACTTTTCATTTCAAGAAGAACTTCCTTTGGGGAAATTAAAGTCACAATGCACACAAAGAAGTAATACACGCCTTGAAAAATATAGAAAACAATCAAATATGAATTGTTCATTTATTCCATAATATTTATTGAGCAGCTTATATTTAAAGCACAAAGGAGAATACAACAATGAATTAATCATGACCCTTGCCCTTTATTATGTAATCCAGTTAGAGAAATAAAAAGATTAATGATTTATCTGCAAACATAGCACCTCATAGTGTGATTTCAAATTTATTTTACGAGCTAATTTTGTTGAAGTGCTCAAGAATTAAAATAGTATTTGCGCAACATAGCTTTCTTCACACCATATATTCTGAATCTTGGCTATATTAAAAAATTTTACTAAGCATGTTGACGAAGCTTTAATTTTTCCACAAACATCACCCTTAGAATATATATCATTCTGTATAATATGTAATTCTCCATTAAGAATGTGTGTTAGGAATATTCATTTAGAAATTAACGTATAAGAAGTATTATTCTCTAGCACTTGAAAGTTTTGAAAATGGTAGTGATATCTTAGAGTTTTCCTTCAGAAAACACGTAAGTTAAAAATTTACAAAGTCTCCTTTCTAGATTAAATCTTTTATGAGTAAATACTTTTTAATGGAGATAGTCCTTCTTGTCTGATAAATATGTACAACATTAACATGAATTCTTAGCACCTAAGCAATCTGGGATAATATTAACTTTGCTAAGCAAAAGAAAGTTCTAAAAATAATGTTTTATCCCCAAAAATGATTAGGCAGAAGAATAAGGAGTTGATTAAACAGATATGGTTAAGCAGAAAAATAAGTTAGTATAGTTTTCCATTTTCTTCCTTTTTAGGGTCTAATACTGATATGCTCGTAACTTGGCATAAGTGAACTGAAAAACTGTATCTTACTAAGTGACAAAAAACATGTATAATACATTTCCAGCCATGGCTGTATTTAGAATTAGTTTTATAAGCAATTGGCAACACGAAGGAGTTCTGTTGCTCCATCCTTTTAATGTTAATGGTTTCCTTCTGTAAATGACTAATGATAGATTCTGTCTGAGTTTAAAAATAGAATTTTGCGTCACACATGAGTACATGTAACTGTGGTTTTGGCGCTCCTTTAAGGGGGGCAGGGAGGAGAAGCGAGTGAGCAATTTTATTATGTTTGTATTTGACTGGGAGAAAAGTAACCTCTGGATGACCTCAATGTCCCAAAGTCTGAAATTCTAAACTTTGTACAGATGTAATAAATAATCTCATGGAGGAGTGGGGGAAGGGGAGGGTCTTTATTTTTAGGCATAGCAAAGTTTCCCTTTCCTCACTTGAGATTTTATTTTAGCAAGGAATTTTTGAACAAGTTCTTAAACCAACTGGGGAAACACATCTGCAGCAAAGCTTTATTTTAAAAAGACATGTAATAGGTGAATTCACGGAAGTATTTCTCTAATATTTTAGCTTCATTTTCAGTAAGAGCAGAATGAGGAAGAAGGAATTGATGGCAGCCTACTCATTTTTATTCCACTAGAATTGTTGTTAAATTTCACAGCTTTGTGTTGTCCATATGGAATTCAACAGATCTGATATCCTAACAGGGCCATATTATAAAATAGACAGCTAAGATATCCTCTCTGGGAAAAGAGGAGGTAGTTCAGGAGACAGGTAGAGTAGAAGTATCCAGACAAGCTATGCTTGTCTGCTCAGGCTGCTGAAGCAGCTTTCTGGAAAACTGTTGAGACTGTGGCCAAAGGAATAAGTAAGGTAGCATATAAGAACGCCAAGAAACTAGGTGCTGGCCATGGAAGTCAAGCACAGTTTTATAATGAAAAACATATTTTCTTTGATGAAAGTCATTGTAATCGAACACAGCATTAATCAGCAATGTTGCCAAATAATCGGATCTACTGAGAAAATAAAACACTTGCTGAGAATCTAAAAATCTGGTCCTTTTAAAGAATTTGTATATGTAAATTTGACAGTTAATTTGACAGTTGAAAATTTGGCAACACCTAACAAATACTCCAAATTTAGATTCTCATTCAAATTTGATTCAGTTACTGAATTATAAATCACCAAAATATCATGATTTATGACAGATTGTTCTGGTTATAGAATTTAATTCAATGGCATTGATATTTTGTTGGAAATCTATAAAGTAAAACCTCCATTCCAATTTTCCAGACACATATTTTATAAGCAATATCGAGATATTTATAAATTCTGCTTCTAGGAGAAAGTGAAAGTTAAAAAATGCAAAAACAAAACCTGAAAAACCCTTATTGACTCAGTATTCATGAAAATTATATAGTCAAGGACTAAAGTTAAAGTTGACATTTCCTCAGGGAATTATTGACATGTTATTTATGCAATATCTCCTTCTTGATTAGATTACAGTCTAAAAGTATTGTTTCTTGGTAACAGTTTTCCCTTTAAATTCTTATAACTAACAATATTTCTTCTAGTATTTAAAAAATATTCCTTTCATGAATATTTTTTAATTTTTCAAATTAATCTTTTCCCCAAGATCTGTAGTGAGTGGGAGAGTAAGTGAAGTTTAATTCTGGTAGGGTCAATCCAATTTGGTTTGAATCTCGGTTCTGCTGTGTATCTGCTGGACAAGTTACTTGAACTCTCTGAGCATCAGTTTCCTTATATGTAAATATGGATATCAGCTATCTCACTGGGCAGTTAGAAGAATAATATGAGATAATGTACGTAATCTCTCAGTTGACACATTGTCAGCATTTAACAGTAGATCCTTTCCCTTGAGACATTCATCTCTTGCCTTCCAGAATACCACAGTCCTCAATTTATCCACCTACTCCATTGGCCACTCATTCTCAATCCCTGTCATTGATTCCTCCTCATTTTCCTAATTTCTTAATATTTTATTGCCCCAGTGCTTAGTGCTTGGACTGCTCTTCTCCACCCGCATTCACTCCCTTGGTGACTTCTTTCAGTCTCTTTGCTTTAAGTAACATTTATATGCCAATGACTCCCAAATTTGTATTTCCTGTTCTGACCTCTCTATTGAACTCCAGTCTTAACATCTACTTGGATGTTTAATAGACATCTCAAATTTAATCTAACATCATCTGAGACTCCCTCCCAAATTGAATCCTTCCCCATCTCAGTTGACGGCAACTCTATCTAAGTTGCTCAGGCCCAAAATCTTAAAAGTTACCCTTAACTCTACTCTCTTTCAACCCATATATTTGATCTGTTAGGAAATTCTGTTGGTTCTACCTTCAAAATATATCCAGAATCTACTATTACTTATGAGCTCCATCCTCTTCCAAACCACAATTATCTCTTGCCTGGGTCATTGCAAAAATCTCTTAACTAGCCTCTCTCATTTTGCCTTAGCGGTTATAGACTATTCACTACAAAGCAGCCAGAGAAATCCTATAAAAATATAAGTCAGATTATGCTAGTCCTCAGCTCAAAACCTTCTAATGCCTTCCCCTTTCATTCATGGTTAGGGCTCACAAACTTCAATGGCCTGGAAGACTCTATACCATGTTTCCCACTGCCCCCTCCACGTCACCCCCACCACAACCCACCGAGTATCCTCTTTACCTCTTACTAGTCCCCTCATTCAATATTCCCCACCACACTTCTTTAACAATGAAGAGACATGTTCCAGCCTCTAGGCCTTTGAACTTACTAGTCCCTTTGCCTAGAACTCTTCCAGATATCTGTTCTCCTCCTCACTTCCATCAAGTCTTTGTTTAACTACCACCCTCAACCAGTTAGGCAATCCCTGCCTACTTTATTTTGAATTGCAATCTTCCTCTCTCTTTTTTCTCATCTTCTACCCTAAGATATGCTTTAATTAGTTATTTTGCTTATTGTCTACCTTCCTGCACCAGAATGTAAGCTTTTGAGGACACGGATTTTGGGGTTTTTACTGAATGCGGTATTCCTAATAGTAGGCACATGATATATATTTGTTGAATAATATGCTTAGTATAGTACTTGGTAAATACCAGGTAAATACATTAGACTCATTTCTATTGGTATAGTACAGATTAATTCAGAGCTTTAGAATTCTAACTAATTGAAACGCAACCTGTCTTTTGAGGGGCATCTTGTGTTTGGAATTATTTTTAGCCTGACTCTGGGCATCTGGACTTTGTATGTATTTCACTCAGTACATCTGCGTGGCTATCTCTACATAAAAAATGTCATTCCAGTCTCAGATAAAATGTCATCTCCTAAGATGAGATATCTCAGTACTCATTTTAATACTATTCACCTTCCCACCTCCTCCTACCCCATCCCCATCACTCCTTCAGATATTACTCTGTTTCTATATATAACACCTATCACTACCTGAAATTGGTACGTTTATTTGTTAGCTTACTTGTTTGTTGTCTGTCTTCCCAAAGAGAGTGCAAGCATCACAATAAAGAATCACTTGGCCCCAAATGTCAATAGTGTCAAGGTTGAAGACCGCTGACTTACCTGTTTCCAGACTTACAGGTCATGTTGACATCTCTGCAGGGAGGAAGATGTTAGCCTTTGTGGTACTGACAAAATATAACTCCTGACCCGTCCCTCTAGCCGTCTCCTTGATCTTTATGAAAGTGCATACTTTCAGTCATAGGTCGCTAATCACTCTTGCCTTTTCCTTCACATAAGATGCTTTTTACATAATTGTAGCCTGTGAGTAGCCTGGTGTGCATTACCTGCTGCTCATGGAGAATCACTTGACCCTTGAGGGGACTTCCCAGCGGTGCCACTGTCACAAATGGGTGCCAAACTCCACTGGCTGTTCTTGGGAAGATGTCAAAGAAGTCCACAAAGTAGCCACTTTTCCCAGTCATATTCATAAAGTATAAGGAAACAGGATTGCATGCAGCTACATAGAGAGTATTTTCCTCATTTTCTGAAATGACAAAAAGGTGTCCATTTTGTAGTTTGCAATTTTCTGAGAAAAGTAGGTCAAGAGGCCTTGTGAAAATTGAATCGTGAGGCTGAGCACACGGTTGCACCTCAGCAGATGATTTGAGGATGGATTGGCCATGAGAAGCAACTTAGTTTTTATCCTAACTGTAGACAGGGCCACACCTATCTACTTAAGAAAATTAATTATCTATTTGTTCCCAAAATAATGCCACGATATCTTGAGCTAACACCATTAAATATTTAACAATCCTCAATGTCAGAAAATTATTCCTTGTATGACCGCAAAGTGCTTTGTGCTCTGGTGAAGATCTGTTCTCTTGTTGGTTCATATGGACAACAGTTGGTCAAAACCATCTGTTTGCTAATCTGGCATTTTCCAGACAGTTAAGTAATCCCGTTTTTTACAATCTTAGCTCTATGGAACTTCTTTTCCAAATTCTTGTTCACATTTGAGTATTTCTTATTATAAAAATCTCTTTTCAATCTGAGTATCTGCTAAAGTCCATTTTCTGAATTCTGTATCAGTGCTTTTTCAAATTTTAAGTTCCTATGAGTCACCTGCTGACCTAATAACAATGCAGATTCTGATTTAGGGGGTCTAGGGTGGGGTTTCAGATTCTGTCTTTCCAATAAACTCCTAAGAGATGCCACTGCTGCTGGTTTCAGTTCCTCCCTTTGAGTAGCTAGGCTCTGGACTAAGTTTCTCATAATCTCTTATGTGAGCACCTTTGAGGCAAGGAATTAAGCTGCTTTTGTATAATAAATGCTACCAGCATTACCCATCATCCAGGTGTCTATTTTACAGTGGTCATATTTTCTGACACACACATTAAGACACAAGATAGGACAATGAGATACAACATTTAAATTTGGGACTATCCTGGAAAATCTGAAACATTTGTGTATGTGTGTGTATGTGTGAGTGTCTACAATATTATATATATACACAATATTATATATACATATATTATACATATATATACTCATATAGTAAATTTAAATAAATAAGCTAGCATTGGTAAGAAACACAAGTCAACTAAAGGGCTGAAGAAGACACGTATTATTTAGAAAACAATGCAAACTCCGTGTGTTACAGTTCCAAATATCAGATACAGTCACAGAATTTATAATTTATGGATCTTTCCAAATGCTTCCATTATCAACACAAACAAGCTCTAGTCAACATTTATTGAGCATCTTCTTGCATACTACAGGGGACCAGAAGTATAGTAAAAATGTTAGCAGAAATGTACTTAATAACTTATTAATTGTTCTCTCTTATTATGGGCATTAAGTACAGTTCAGTCTTTGGCTTAAACATATAGATACATAATCTATATGTGTCTTTTACCAAAAAACCAAACCCTGTACATTCTTTAAAAGCGCATATTTTTATTTAAAATAGCTGTTTTGGGGAATAAATAATTTCCATAGAATTTATAGGTACAAACAAGATACTGATATTTGCCTTAACAATTCCCATTTTAGTCAAGTTAGAGACTGTCTCCCCTCCCCCAGCCACCACTTCTGTTTATATTACCTTAGTACCTACATCAATAGAGGAACTTTTGCCAAAAGGTACCCCAAGGCCCACTGTGTGAATAAGTAGGTAATGGCAACAGTCCAGAAATGTAGATGCCAAATATTCACATCCCTTATTTGCCATTCTTTACAATGAAAAGTTTAATGACTGCAAATCACTGCAGCCCTATTTTTATGGTTCATGTACTCACCAAAATGGAATCTCAGCCAAAAAAAAAAAAATCCAATGTTTCTCTTTTTTCTTTTTCCCTTCTATTTTTAGCACATGCCTGGGTGTGTTTAACTTTATGCTACAATTGTAATGAGAAACAGACATATGCATACAAACTCAGCAGTGCTTATGTGGATTCCATAATAGCATTGTGTTAGGCTGTTAGAGGAAATTATTTTTAAATTACATATAATTGCTATACAATCCAAGAAAGACAGTCACTGGGTCTATCACAGACTTTTTGATGTCTAGAGATTGTTTTAATCTCTTTTTCAAAAAAAACTATGCAGGAAGGAAAGATCAAAAGAATAAGCTGACATACCAGGTGATGTAGCAATGTCACAGATTAAATTAATTTCATCCAATGGTAACCTCCAGGAGGCACATTCTTCAGTGAAGTTTAGGGATCTTTCTTCATGTCTTTCTATTGGGTATTCCTGTATGTTTATAAGTACTGGACCCTATAATAAAGTAGTTATCTCAGTTAAGAAATTTGGGTAGTCATCAAAATGTAGAAAAGCTAATGTCCTTCCAAAATATAGAATTTAAATTCAAGTATTAAATAGCTTCAATTTTTTGACTGCCATAGTACTTATGATGATAATAATACCTTATACTTGCATTTATAAACGCTTTCACATGTGCTATCTTATTTAATTTCTCACTTTTTCTTTTTACTTACAAAATTTACCACATGTAAAATCCCATAGGATTTCTCATTACTTCATTCCTTCCCAAGCCAAGAGCCAGTTTTGATCTCCAAGTATATGGACTCAGAGCTGTCCAAACCAGGAAAATAATTTGTAAATGAATGAGCAAGAGCCTGATACATTTCTATTGTGAAGAAGTATTGTTATATCATTAGATGGAAATGTAGTGGCTGAACCTGAGTCTTTTAAATTAAATGTAAAAAAAGTGACATTTGAAATTAAAAAAATAAAAAAACCCAACTTACTCATAACTGATAGCATTATTTAAGAAAGGTGGAGTATTTCACACACAGCAATAATTATTCAATATAAACAAAAGCAGAGGAGCTAATTTAATAATGTTATGGATATTAGTTCTGGATACTTAGCTATGACGTCCTGAAAGAATGCTATATTGTAACCAAAATTTCAATGATTTGCATGCCCTGTAGTCCCTAATTAATCAAAACGTTTTGGCTAGATAATGGTACACATGCGCCCCCCTGCCCTTTCTATCTAGTCTGTATCTGGGGGGGCTGGAAGACTAAAAACTGCATTTCTCTTACTCCCTTGAGAAAGGGCTCTGGAAGCGATTTAACTTCTGCCAATTAAATGCACTTGCATGAGATTTGGAAGGGAGAAGAGAGGTAGTGGCCATCTTCCTGCAGTGATAGCAGACCAGGAAGTGCTGACAGATATGAGCAATCAGATTCTATGCTCTATTGCAGGGGTTGACAAACTATGGCCTACAAGCCACGTGTTACCCACTGCCTGTTTCTGTAAATAAAATTTTGGAGAAACAGAGCCACGCCCATTTGTTTACGTATTACCAAGGCTGCTTTTGCGGTATGATGGCAGAGCTGAGCAGTTGTGAGAGAATCCATATGATCACAAAGCCTCAAGTATTTGCCGTTTGGCCCATTAGAGGAAAAGTTTGCTGACCCTGCTTTACTGCGCAGCCCCCAGCGGCAGGGATGGCAGCAGAAGCAGAAACACTGATCTCGAAACTACAAGCCCAGTGCTACCCCTGACTTCCGCTCCTCCTGCCCTTTCTAATGATTTTATAAACACCTAATTTCCCACAGTAAATCCCTCTCTGCTCGAAATACCTACAGTGATTTCTATCACAACTAGTGACTGATACTTCTTTCCTTTACCTTTTCACACAAAGACAGCACCTATCAATAATGTGTGGCTAAAAAGAAGCCAAAAATTCAAAAAGCACAAAGTTTTAATCCCATTAGCAAACACAAAGTAAAGACACATATCACAGATTAACTGTCCTAGGAAAATATATCATACCTGACTCACCGTTTGAAATACAGATTAACTCTCAAAAACTCTATCTGGCCATTAGGCTTTGTCTATTCAGAGGCCAGGCTGATTTGAAAGTTAGAGCAGGAGCTAAAATAACATCAGAACAAATCATTTCTGAGATTGTATGGATTTTCTCCAGGGAAGAAGATACAGAAAAACTGGTAAGATTCGATATCTTAAGAGGAAAGAATAAAGATATCAACCTTTATGTCTACATGATGAGTTTCTGCTGGACACAAGAGTTTTTGCATTCCACTTCTTGCCTGACCAATTGTCCAGTAGCCCATGAATGTCTGCTCTGGCAGAGGCAACCTGTCAAGGATGGTTTGCAAAGTAAATATTTTCTCTTGTTTCCAAGTCATAGGAAAAAATAACAAGTCATCTATTATCAACCACACAAATAAATATGAAGAATGCTTTGTGAATTATACTTTATTTTATTAAAAGACAGTCTATATAATTATGTTTAGAATATACTTTAGGACAAAAAAGATTCCACATTTCAGAAATTCAAAAGATAAGGTAAGGTCCTATTTTTACCCTAATGACAAATATAATCAAAGTTTATATATTTTTTCCTTGAATTGGTGAAAGATTTAGTAATTTAACATCTAAATGCCTGGCAGAGTAGAGAAAAAATTTTTAAAAACTTAAAAAAAAAATCGGAGCGATCTGTCAAATTTTTCAGTCTATTCTTTTACATTTGGAATCCAATAATAAATAGCACACAACACTACTAGTCCTGTGTTTGTAAGTTATATACAGCAAGTTTTACAGACCTTATTTTGGCATCTTAATTATTTTCCACTTTGAATTGAAATATAACATACATACAGCAATGTTCACAGAACTGTGTCACTAAGCTCTGAACACAGCAAGTGTTCAAGTAACAAGTACCTAAAGAAGTAGAATATCATCGGCACCTAATAGTACCCTTGGGACCACTTTTAGTCACTGCGCCTACCAAGGGAGCTACTATCCTGACTTCTAATGGAATCATTCTGTGTTCAGAGTCCTTTTTATTTGAAACAATTTTTAAATAAAGTGACGATTTGCCAAAACAAATATGGTGATGTAAAAGTATAAAATAGCAATCTTTAAAAAAAAAAAACCTTCATTTTTTAATCATACTATCTTTTCTTTGACTCTTTGAAAAAGGAACTATTGATGTCATTTCAGCCATTAGAAATTTCTTATTCGATGATAAGTTAAGGCAAAAAATGATTCAGAGTTAAAAGCTCTCCAAAAATAATACACATATGGCTACAAATTGAAATGCACGTTTGGAGTGAGTTTGATGATCATTAAAACAGTACATATTTATATTTAGAAATCCATTTTCTTTTCAGTAAAGTGCTTGTCTGACATAATATTTCCATATGCTTAATAAGACCATGTACAGCTAAGATATTTTTTGCATAAAAGAACAGAACCAAACATTCTGATGGAATATGCTTTTTGGCCGATCGCAATCCTAATGTTTAACACAAGAGGAAAGAAATTAAAAAGAAATTTATATTAAAATTCTTCTAAGTTATATGATATCAATCTCTCAAAAGGACATATGTGCTCTTATATTTTTCATCTAAAATATATTTTAAATACCTGGTCAATTATCCTGATTGGTGACCCACTTACTTCCATCTTTTTAAAACTAAAAAGAGTACGTGTGTGTGGGGAGGGGCCTGAATTAGAGGATTTACTATTATTATGTTCTCTCTTTCAAATGTAATAAAAATACATTTCTGTGTCAACAGGGCAGATCTGAAAAACAACTCACAGACTGAGATCTCTCACTCCTAATTTAGGAAATGAACTGTATTTTTCACTTGCTTTCAGCAGTTCACCAAGGAGGAATTAAGTCTCCAAATACGGAAGGAGAAAAATAAAGGAAGGAGATACACTTAATTTCCCTCTAGCACAGAAGATATAATGTAATAGAATGCAAGAGACCTGGGTTTTAGTTCCCGTTCTTTCATTAACCAGGTATGCAAACTTGGGAAGGGAAAAATCAGCTAATTCCCCTGAATATTAATTTCTTCATTTGTGAAACTCCTCACAGCTTGGGGAGTCTGTGATAGTTGAGGAAGCGAGTAGAAGGAAGTGTCAGTGGTAGTAGGTTCAATGGTCTTGCATAGCCTTGGTGCTCCGAAGTGAAAATAAATAATCAGAATGAAAACATCTACGCCTTGACTTTGGTCAATAGAATAGGTGCCTTGATGAACAGGCATGCTTTACTAAAGCATATAAAAAGCAGCTCAAAATACATCCAAAATTAGCTCTTTGAAGACAACAGAAACAGTTTCACATCTTGAAATCTAATTACAGGTGAAGAATTGTTTAATAAAAATGATCCTTGGTTGATACTTAGCCTAAAAAATGAATCTAATATATCCTTTAATAATCTTACAAAAATATTATACAGATGCTTAAAAAAAACCTTTCATGCATTTGAGAAAAAGTAACTTTGCTCAATTTCCGGTCTTTACTGACAATGCCAGGGATGTTCATAAAATCTGGTTTGAACTTGCCAACTCATTCTAAATAACAGTCATGGAAATTACAGGCTGCCTGGCTCTATATAAAAATAGCACTGGCTGTTTGGTTGGCAGGGTAGGGGAAGGACCTTCAGGTACCCTATATAGAATCTATTCCGGAACCACATAACAAGATGCTATTGGCAGTAATAACTGTAACTGAAAGAGACACAACTCAGTGTGTCCTGGAGTTGCACGATCAAACTGATTCCATCCTGCTCCTTGGTAACATGAAGTGTTGTTTCTAGATTTTTACTGTGGGCTTTAGGCTGGCCAACTGAGGTAAACCAAAGCCCCTCATTTATTTTCCATTACTAAGCTCTCCCAATAAGCTGTGGAAAAATTTGACCATTACTAACTTTCTCTCCTTCAGGAAGTTAGTAGTCAGGGAAGAGGGAAAGCATTAGTATTTAGGTACATGAGCAAGCTTTGGAATTTGAAACATAATCAACATCAATTTTGGGGGGTAATTCTAAATAACCAGTTAGCAAAGGCCCTATATTCCATTAATGAAATCTGTCATCCAGCTCTGACCAGGCTTAAGTTTTTATATCTGATTTGATTAAAACAATAATGGCATTTTCCATAGTTTTAAGATCCTGTCACTTGTATTGTTTAACTATGTTAAAGTCCTAGCTGGAATGATGCATGGATTTGATTTTAAGCGGGAGGAGGATTGAGCTTAAGGCCTATAAATAGCACTACTTTTTACCTTCAATGTCATTCATGAATTTATGTTTTTTAAAACAACAGAGTATTTCAATTCATATGTTGTGATGTTTCTTAATCCCTTGTGGAAGTGATAATACAGATCTGGAAGTAAAAGTTTTGACTAAAAGCAAGGTGAATATCAAAATTATGACTCAAGTCAAATTATAGTACTTGAGCAAGTTATAGAAAGGGACAAAAGCTTTTCTTTTTTTCCTAAACGTGCATATAATTCATCACATGATGCAGATAGACACCAAAGTCAAGTAATATAATCTGAATGACATGCAAGAGATTTGTCTAAGATTGCTTCCATAAAGAGGTGAGCTAGGGTTTTAAAGAGAATGTTCTGGCAAATTTCTGCCTTCTCTGAACATTTGCCAGTACTATTTCTGGAGCATGAAAGAAAACACATGAAAAAGATTTGGATCTTTCTAGGGGCATTATGCAATTGGAAGTTGTTGACATATCTATTATCAACAATTCCTAAAACATTTCCTTACCACAAGAACCACTAATTTTCACGGGAATAATGGAACCCTTCAGGGTTGTTCCACCAACTCTCATAAATTCAACAATTACTACCATCTTTGAGAAGAATAAGAACAACTCCAATTTTAGCAGGCCTCATTATTCCTAATGTTTTAAATCTAACCTCTGGCAAAAGTTTAGTCGGGTTGTCCAACTGAGTTCCCTAGAGCCTTTCATGGAATACCCTGACAAATATTTCCAGTTTCGGTTCTTACCCCTTCCTCTTACTCTCCAGCCAACCTATGCCTTAGCCACCTCGAACTGTTACTTGCCATTCCTGAACATGCTATGCATATTCATGCTTCCATAAGGCCATTACCTCCGCCTAGAATTCATTTCTGCTACTGCCTCCTTGGTGAAATCCTTCTCACTCAAAAGGGCCAACTGAAACGTTACTTCTCCTTGTATCCCTTTCCTATGTTCCTTTCTGGATAGAATGAATTCCTTACTCTTCTGGATTTCCATATATATTTGCATATATGAAACTCTTAGAGTTCTACAGAATCTGTAATTTTCAAATTAAAGACCTGAAAGAAAATAAAATTTTAGGGAAAGCAGGTCAGAACTGAACCTATGAAATCCCTTGTATTTTTATATTTATTAAAAGAAAAAGCATACTTCAGAGAGAAAATACAAAAACCCTTTAAATAATTTATTACTAATTACTATTATTACTACCATTAATTCCCAGTAATACCCTCCCTTATTTGCTAGACAGAATCCCTCTTCCCTACAGTCTCATATGTTGCTGGCAAATTAATTTTGCTTTGCTGCAAATGATATATACATAAGCATGTGCATGTATTTTCCCTTTCTGTGCCTGGTTCTGCAGGCTTACACTTTATAACTTAGATTTGTATAACTCTGTCACCTCAGTTTTGCAAAGACTGCAGAAATGCAGAATAATCTGGATGCATGAGATGGAAGATTTGGAGAAACTTGCTATTCTTGGCAGGCACTTCTCAAATACACTCCCGAATACTCAGAATGACACTGTGCAGCTTAGTGCTGTTGCCCAGCACCACTCTGTGCCAAAGCAGATGTTGTCAGCTTGCTCCACACATCTCTGGCTTTCTTCCTCCCCACAGGCATTGCCAGACTACAGTTTTGGGGCCTGGGTTTCCCTTCCCTCATCTCTCTTCAAGTTTCATTGCAAAAATGTCTTCTCTTTTTCTGCCATCTGCTTTATCAACTACATCTTCATATTTTTCTAATCTTACGTTCTTTCCTTTTCTAATCATCCACAACAAGAATAACTGGGATTGAAACTCTCCTGGTTGTTGAAAATCCTCCCAGAAAAAATTTCCTGTATTTTCCACAAGAGTCCAGGACTCATAGAATGAAAACTCTCTTGTGAATACAGCACTTTGAATATAACATAGCACAGTAAGGTTGGTAGTTTTACATGTTTTCCTTACTAGATTGTTAATTCATTGAGGGTAAGGCTTACATCTTACTCATTTGAATCTCTGGCACTTCGAACCCATCAATTCTGCCACCTAATTCTCTCTCACAGTTGTCCTCTATTTCATTGCCATGGCCACAACGTGGCCCCTCTTTGTTCATCACCAGGATTACTGCAACTGCTTCGCAACTGGTCTTCCTGCTTTCAGGTTCACCATCTTTCGCTTTGTTAAACCTTTAGAAAACCAAAGGGAAGGCCAGGCGTGGTGGCTCATGCCTGTAATCCTTAGAACTCTGGGAGGCCGAGGTGGGAGGATCACTTGAGCTCAGGAGATCGAGACAAGCCCGAGCAAGAGCGAGAAACCCCATCTCTACTAAAAGAAAAATTAGCCAGGTGTAGTGGCACACGCCAGTAGTCCCAGCTAATTGGGGGGCTAAGGCAGGAGGATTGCTTGAACCCAGGTGTCGGAGGTTGCAGTGAGCTAGGCTGATGCCACTGAACTCTACCCAGGGAAACCCAGTGAGACTCTGTCTCAAAACAACAACAAAAGCCAAAAGGAGTCTTTCTAAATTATGAAGGTAACCATGCTGCTCTCTGGCTTAAAACTCTTCTATGACTTTCCCCAACTCTTCTCTCCCTTTCAGCCTCAATTCCCAGCATGCCCTCACTTAATCTTGAGTTGTAGTCACCAAATGACTTGCAGTTTCCAAAATGCATCATGTTTTCTTAGAACTCCTCCACTTGAAGTGTCCTCTCCTCTTTCTTTTGCCTGGAAATGCCTAGTAACATTTGAAAGATTCAACTTCTTTAGCTTCACTGACTTTCCCTCAGGGCAGAAAGCAGAAATCCTACCTGTTTGTTTCCTCTTATGTGGCTCTAATTTTTTTTTTTTAGATACTGGGCTCCAGCGATCTTCCCACATCCTCCTCCTTCTCTTGAGTAGCTGGGACTGCAGGCACCAGCCACTGCACCCTTCTAAAAGTCACTTTACCTGACAGCTTTCCCAATTGACCATGACCTCGTCGAAGGAAAATACTGAGTCTTCTTCACCTTTATAATTCTTTCTCCCTACACAGTGCTTACCACTAAGTAAGTGCTCAGTAAGCGCCCATTAAATGAAGGAATGCTTGATCATATTAGAACTGCCAACATTTTGACCTACTTGTTTTCTCATCTTAACGGCAAGTTGCAAACTATCATGGTAAATATTTCCATTGCATTTTGACTAGGTGTCCTACTGTTTCCTTCACTTAGAAGACTCTCAACAAATGATGCAGTCTACTTTGCAGGTATATTTGGAAGAGACAGCTATAGGTGGGAATTGGAGATTTTTAGCCAGTTAGGTGACAGGCTTTCATAAAACATTACTTACAAATCCATAAGGGATCAAGAATAATTCTGACACTGCTAAAGATGTATATGAAAGAAGATTCACAGATCTTGAAAATTTCTATGTAGATTGAGTATATTTTTTTATGCATCCCCATAAAGGAGCCAAAAGCAAATGAAATGGCTGGGAAGTTACTTCACAATATACCAAGAGAATACAAGAAAAACAGTATGAAAATATAAAAAAACCAACACCACCCTTCTGCTTATAACTTTGAGATGTCATTATGTAGACATTATTTTTGAAAACTAAGAGCTCTTTTATGAAGTTAAATTACTATGCAGAGTAGAATTGTACTCCTTAGATCTCCATGATCAACATCATTAACTTATTTATAAAAACTATGATTACAAAAAGAAAATTATAGCATATAACAGTGGGGAAAAATGAAGGAAAAGCTCAAAACTATAGGCAGAGAATATTTTACTTTAATAAGATACACAGTAAACTGATAACCATTCTGACTTTCAAAGAGAAGATTATTAAAATTATTCCAAAGAGACCCTGGCTAGGGATATTCTTTTTGTTCTTTTCTGTTTTGTTTTCTTTTACAAACACTTGTGCTGTGGGCTGACTTTCAATAGATTGCATAGAGGGAGCTGCTCTGCTATGTATGAAACCCTGACCCAGGAGCAGGTCGTCTGTGAATGGTTTATTTAGCACCACATTTGGGGATGTTCTTTTTGATGCCTCTGATACTTTGAGGACCCCATAGTTGTTCTCTGTTAGAGAAGCAGCAGCTGCTATTGACAGCCCAATAATACAGAGTAAGTCTTTAAAGTAGAAAACCAAATTCTAGATAGATATCCTTTCAAAGACAAATCGAAAGAGATGAAGCTGCTCTGTCTGTAAATATGCACACCTGGCACTGCTCTGAAAAGAAGGATAAATACCAAACACGATCCTGTAACACACACTGCCATGACACACAAATGAAAACACAATCTCGACTACCTTCATTGGGAAAACTACTAAAATATGCTGAGAGTGGCAGAAAAAGTAATGAATCATCACGGATATAAGGGAGAAGATTTACTAGTCAGCTTCCCTGTTCAAGTAGGGCCAGTAAATCACAGATTCTATGATTTGGAAGGAACTATGGGAGGATGTTAAGGACTATTTAATTAATTGTTCCAAGTTTGAATCCCCTCAAGTAACTCAAACAATAAGGTTTGTCCAGATCTGTTTAGATCCAATCTACAGAGGGTAAAACTTCTTTTTCTCCTGGGTAGTCCATTCCATCTTTGAATACAGAAGCTATTGACCCCAGGAAGAAATCTAAGCTGTGATCGACTTGGAAGTAACTCACAGTGCAGAAGTAATGCACAGTGATTCATGACTATTCTGCTAAAGCAACAATATTAATGACCATAATTTTGAGGATGGTACTACCAAGCAAAGGATTCTACACAAAAAAAAACTTCAAAAAGAAAAGAATTTTCCATTCATTTTGGAGAATTTGCAAATGCAGCCACTTTTGTTTTTAGAAAAGCAAATCCTTATTGTAGGAGAAAAAATTTAAGATGATTTCCTTGCATCTAATAGAAAGGATACTTTTATTTATTTCTGGAATCAAGGACAAATTACATTAACTTGAAGGAAATTATGACTAAAACAATGGGCCTAGTCATTAATGCAAAAGCTATATGTATGTCTGATACATGTCCTCAAGTGGTAGGAAACAGAATTTGAAAGACAACTCTAAAGTTTCTATTATCTTTGAAATCTTGATATCCCATGTTGTACTGCACTGCCTTTCTCAAGCAAATAGTGGAATAAACATAAAGATACCAGGCTTGGAACCAAACAGATCTGTAGTTAAATTCTCCATCTTGCCATTTATTAGTTGTATAATTTGTTAAGTTATTTAAAGTCACCTCAGCCTCGGTTTCTTAATCTGTAAAACAGATCGAAACAAACACACATACCCCTAAAACCTAATAGATAACAAAATAGGAAAAATTACTTGCCTAACGGAAAAAACAAAATTGTTGAGATTAGGTGAGTTAATATTTGTAAAGCGCTTAGAGAGTGCTCAGTAAAGTGTTAATTATTTTTATTTATTTATTTTTATTTTTGTTGCTTTAAAAATGTGTTGTCTACCCTCACTTGATATGTTTATGTTGACACCGACCAATGCATACACTTACTTATTCTGTGTTGAAATGCCACAGAAATGCCTGGTTAACTTGATTTCTCATTTGCCATTGGTGAAGGTGCCAATGTTCTACTTTTAGAGTGGGCATTACAGTGCAGCATAAGCTTTGCTGTACTGGAGGCATATGTAGAAATAGCAATTTCAGAATAGAACTTTAAATTTTTTTTATTTAAATAAGAAAATAAAATCCAGTACCCAGAAAGTCAGTGAACATTTAAAAAATAAAACAGAAAATAATACATTTGTTAGAAAATTAAAATAGTACATAACGTAAGGCTTCCTTTCCTCTTTCTAGGGACTCTCTAGGTTGTCTAAAGACAACCACTATCACGAGCTACCACTGTGTTTGGAAATAACTTAAAATGTGAATCTATTAATGATGTTTACTAAAGGTATTGGCTAATATCATCCTAGATCTTGTTAATTCAAAGTTACCTTATCTTGCCTGAAAAATGAGATTTAAAAAATTTTTGAATAAAGCATTTGAAAGCAGGGAGAGAATGCACAACAATAGAACATCTGAGGAGTAATTATAAGACTCCAACAGGGCTTTTTAACCAGCTATGGGACACTTTAAAAGTGCAATCACATATAATAGTCATTTTTAGATGTGCAGTCTGTCTGGCGAGAGCATTTTTATTAACATATGTCTGAAAAGGATTATGATGTTTAAACATATGCATAAAGACACAAAGCATTGATATTAATGTTTTTATTCCTTATGAGAACACCTCATATGCTTTATGAATCTGTTTATTATATTTAGAATAAATATCTTAAGTTTAAAATCTCAAGGAATGAGAAGAATGGAGAAAAAAGGAATGGGAAAGAAGTGTCAGACATAATTAAATCTAATTCATTGTAGATAACTTTCTTTTCAACAAATAAGCTTGGGAATTAATTGTCTTAAAAAAGAACTCTTTTAAAGGGTTATGTCTCTTCTATTAAAAAGAAAGACTCAGAAAAATAAAAATGATTGGAAAGAAATATTTCTCAGTGAATGAAATAACACAATCACAGGAAAATGTCTAGAAAGATTTATCAATGGTTATTTGTGGATGGTGGAATTACAGGAGATTTTATTTTCTTTTTGCTAGTTCATTGAAACAATAAATGAGACGTCCTTCATTTAGTAAATATGCTTTATAAAAAGCTTACATATTAAAAACTTTTTAATTTCCTCAAATTTTTCATTCTGCTTGACTGATACAAATGATTGGTAGAGTGTAGCTAGCTTGCTAGTTACAAATAGGCAATACATGCTTGGGGAGAAAAGTAGCTTAATAATAAACTAAGTAGCATTTAAAAAAGAAATCAACAGAGTTGAGGGCAAAGCATTTGGAACAAAGAGGATGATCACTTAAATGTTTTATAGACGTGCCTCTCCTAGGGAAGACAGGGAGAGAAAAATAACCGAACGTAACTTCAGAAGGTAGATACAATTTCTCTTAATGTTTGATTTATACTAAAAATTACCATAATCTTTGAGAAGATTCCATAAATTCCTTTTGTGTTCCAAATCAGGAAGAAAAGATGGCTAGTACAATTCTTATATATGGTACCCATAAAAATTTTCTAGGGATTTTATTTTTCTCAATGAGTTACCTTGTATTTTATTTCATGATTCTCCATTATGTCACAAAAAAAGAAAGCTTAAATGGGTATGAAGAGGTCTCTGAAATGACCTCTGCTCTGCCAAAAGTCTTTATTAATCTGCTTTTTGGCTTACTTTTCATTTTGAAATATGGCTAAAACCCAAGAATCTGAATCTGTTATAACTCTCTGAATAATAAGAATCTGTAGGCTGGGCGTACCTGTAATCCTAGCACTCTGGGAGGCTGAGGTGGGAGGATTACTTGAGCTCAGGAGTTCAAGACAAGCCTGAGCAAGAGCAAGACCCCAGACCTGTCTCTATTCAAAATAGAAAAATTAGCTGGGCATTGTGGTGCGTGCTTGTAGTCCCAGCTACTTGAGAGGCTGAGGCAGGAGAATTCCTTGAGCCCAGGAGTTTGAGGATGCATTGAGCTATGATGATACTGCTGTACTCTACCTGGGGCAACAGAGCAAGATTCTCTCTCTCAAAAAAAAAAAATCATAAGAATTTATATATTATATATAGGTGACATAGATGATTTCCAAGTTGATTACTTAAAATCCCAAGGTCCTTTTAAATCAAAACTTTTGATAATTTTCAGTATCCAAATAATAACTCCGATTTAGAAATTCCCTATAAATCTGCCTATTGATCTGCTTGTATCATCCTTGGAATTATATATCTATCCCACTCCTGCTTTCTAACCTTAGGCAAGTCATATAACTTCTCTGTGCCCCAAATTCCTCATTCACAAAATGCAGTAATATTTTATATATATATATATCTCACAGGTTTGTTATGAGGATTATGTAAATTCATGTAGGGAAAGTGCTTCAAAATGTGCTTAGCACTTAGTTATCTATAAATGTTTCTATTACCATCATCCTTATTATTCTATTACCATCATCATTATTATTAAACACAATAATTATAACATGCTATAATGTAATTATTATATTTAGAAGTATTACATTTCATTGTAGATCTACAAATGACAATATGCTCATCTTAAGAACTGTTAGGTAAAGAGTGGAATACAAATTTAAGATAAATACTGTATTAGTTGCTTAAAATGGAAGTTTAGAGGGGAAAAAAAACATGTTTTCCTTTCTTTAAAACAAATATTTCCCCAGCATCACAGAGTTCATTAATTATTCTGAAATACACTTTTTAATTTGGAAGTGCTAATGTGCTAGCAGTATGTTTATTCCCAAATAAAAGAAACTTCAGAAATAAAAGCTCACTGGAGGGAGAAACAAGCAAATTTTGATTTAAAGTTTATATCCATATTTAGAGTTATCTATATTTAACTATAGCAGATAATCTATACACCTTTGGTTGTATATTTAGACCTAATTCTGTTACGATATATATGTATTACATATATATTTCCAGCAATGACATCTAAAACTCAAGAGTTCAGATTTTAACCTAAATTCTCCTATCTCTGCCTACAATACTGACAAAGTGAGATTAGTGCATTTGTGTGCATGCAACACACACACACACACAACATCAACTGTCTTAACTAGGTGTTTCTCTGTAAGACAAATGTCACAGAATTAAATTCAAAGTCCATATAAAACACAGTATTTATATTAAAAAAAATAATTTCTCCCAGTATGCCTCCTTATTTGGTTATGTTTGCCATCTCTCTGGCATATCCTTTTCCAAGTATTAGAAATTTAACTTAAAGGAGGACCAATTAAAAAAACTCAGGAAGTATTATACTAGTAGAAAGGGGCAAATGCAGTATGGGGGTGTAGGTAGCTAATTGTGATACTAGCACTAAGGTCTGGGAATGTATTTGTAGATCAGGAAGAAGGGTCGCATCATGGCGGGATCAAGTATGAGAAAATAAACCACCCAATAAGACTCAGTCTAAAAATACCAGGCTTAGCAAAGGCTTATTAAAGAAGACAAGTGAAATTCACCTCATCATATTAGGCCTTTAAAAGCTGTGCAGAGTCCAATGAGATAGGTAACATCACTGCACTATTTAGGAGAACAAATGGGAAAGTGATAGCATCTCTCTTTTGGGAATTTCATTAAAGGGCATGAAAATGATATCACCACTCCTGAACAGTGAAGGTATTAATATATTCTGATTTCAGTTGGGGAAGAAGATCCTATAGATCACTATACAAATAGTGGCTTAGTACCACGTCCGCCCTATGTAAAAATTTCCCTATTCTACAACAACTGCCTTATATCTCATTTGACCTCTATTTAGAGGGTGGCCAATTATCTTTCTATCCCCATCTTTAGTGTGAGTGTGATCGTCTTGTTCTAGACTCAATGCAATTTTTTTCCCATCCAATAAGCAACATGGTTGGATTAGAGAACATGAAAATTGACAGGTTGTAGCAAGAATTTTTCATTCAGGGCAAAATGATATTAATAGTAATTAAACCATTTTATCTTTCTTCCTTAAGAACTGAAATCTAATGTGGATCTTCTCCTCTAAGACGGTACTTGCAGAGCTGGGCAGAAGCAGCCTAAAAGAACTGACTTAGCAAAAGGTCTGGAAAAGTCAAAGTCAAATTGTAAGACTGCATGGGGACAACTTTAAATATTTACTATCAACAGTGTGCTACTCTGGGTGGGGAAGAAGGAAAGTGTTAGTATCATATCTTTTTATGTTTGTTTTTGCAGATGAGAGAAACACTAAAATTACATTAAAATACAAATGATGTTAGAATAGGAAGGAATCTTATTGATGATCTACAATGAGAAGAACCATTTATCTGGCCTTACAAGGACAGTCTTATTTTACAAAGTTATTTTCAATAGCTTCCCCTTCCATTCTCAAAAAGACGGTAAATTATATGGATATGCTATCTATTAAAAAATGCCCTCCTTTTACCAAAAGAGAACTCATTTAGCTAAGTAACTTCTCCAAATTCAAATAACCAAAATGGAACTGTGAGCACTTTGAGGGTAGGACTACGTCTTTTCATTTCTCCATGTCTGACCCAGGTATACAGGTTGAATGTATGACTAACTGCTAAATTCCCAGGCCATTACTTTGTTCACTTTATCATGCTACCCTAAGTACTGATAATTCTATAGAAAGAGTGCTAGGGAAACTATGGATTTCAAGAAAGCGCAATAAAACAACTTCACTACTTTTGAACTGCCTAAGTCATTGCAATTTACAGATGAAGAAAAAAAAGATGCTTTGAATGACTCTGCAAATTATGGTCTACTATTATCTCCACCCCAAAGGAAAATTCACTCATCCTTCACATCTGCTATAAAGTCTATTTTTAGCCGCATGCAGTGGGTGAACAACTAGTTGTTTCCATCCCCATCTTAAGCATCAGTATGACCATCTTGTTTCCAGGCTCAATGTACTTTTACTTCTGCTCATAAGTAAGCGCTGGAGTTGGAATCAACTTGCCACGGCAAGAATTAACATACCATGGTAAGAATCTTCAGTTTAGAACTGAGGACGACAATGAGTAAGTTAAACCATTTTATCTGTCTTCCTTAGAAACTGAAATTGACTTAGAAACAACAATTTTCTCATGATTGATCTTACCAATTAAGATGTATTTAAAATTTTATTTAAAGTTGTGCAAGAGTATAAAAAAAAGATATTTTTAAATCATAAGTCTAGTTTTCCATGAAACTAGAGCTTTAATTATATAAATTTGTTAACAGTAATAAAAACCATTTTATTTCCAACTAAAACTATACAGTTTATAAAAAGGAATTAAAAAGTGTGAGTACTAATAGAAGTTTGCATATTAAAGACAATTTCTTGAACTCTTTAATATAAAAAGATATGTCATACCCATAAAATTACTGACCTATTTTCAAATGCCCATAAGGACTGCTAATCAATCAGTAAAATAGTATTGCACAGAAAAGGGTATGCATTCACAATTGGATTTTCATTTTTCTTGAAAAAAATCTAGTCACTCGTTAATAATATAAACCAAAGCACTGATAATTTCTAACACGACCCCATCTTGTGCTTTTACCACAAAAGGGAAATATTTGTTTCTTTATAAGAAATTCTTAAGACTTTAATAATTTATTTTCATTGGCATGTGTTCTGACAAGTTTTTATAATGAATTCAAAGAATAAATAAGGATGATGCATACACTTAAGATGAAGATATATATATACACGTGTGTGTGTACGTGTATATATATAAGTACACACACACACACGCACATTTTTTTTTTTGCTGGGCTAAAAAAAATTTATCTTTAATGAATGTTTTTCTACAGAAAGATAGTGCCTCCTATGTGAGACTAAAGTCAAATAATAATTTACTTTAAAAGTAATTATTGTCCCTTATGGATTTATCATTGACTCTTTTTATAGACAAAGATGGCATTAGATGCATTATCAATATGTTATGCATATTTAAAACAATTTTCCAGTGAATTTGTGTTGACTTAATTACTCTACTAATAAACGTCATCAACTATCTTTCTAGTCAACAACATATCTGTAAGATTCTTAACTAAAGTTAAGTACCCTGTGATTATAAAATAAAAGGTAGGCACATGAAATGACCCCACTTGTTCTTACTACCTCTTTCATCTATGAAGCTGAAATAGGTAACCAAAATTAATAATTATAAATGATTATAATGATTATAAATTTAGAAAACTATCATAAAACATCTTACCCCAATGTACATTATCCCTTTATGTAGTCTTCATCTTTATACGATTTCGCACTGTATTACAAAATAATAAGACCCACAGTAGTTCAACAAATGGACGGAGACGCTTAAAGAAACAAATATTTCCCTTTATTTGATTGTATTACATCTACTCAGGGGATAGTCATAATAATCAAAATTCTCAATTGACAGCCTATAAATAATGCTATTTAACTGAAAACCAGCCAGCAAATGGCAACATATAGTTGAAAAGTTTACTCATGGAAAAGTAATTTCCACAGCAACTCAGTTTACTAGAGTATAACAGTAGATTAAGAATTATCAGCCTTTAAGAAGCAGAAGAGCAATGCTCAAGAATATTTTATCAATAGTGAGTTTGCCTTACTCCTTTGCCAGCTGCACACTGGTAGGTTTTGCTCCGATAGGTATCCCGTATTTGTGCAAAGTGTTAATCAAAATCTCCCTCATGTCACTGTTGTAGGAATCAAAGTCAAACACGTTCCGAACCACACTGGAGAGACCTTCAGTGGGAAATTTCTGTATTAAGAAAAAAATCCCTCATTATATATGTGATAAAATACACAACATTATAAAGATTTACAAAACTGATAGAATAATAATGATCGAATGCACATTAGCAGAAATATACTGGCCTTGTCAGATAACCAGGTAGTAGGAATACAGACATTTTTCTCTTTTAATGTTTGCTCAGATGACTTAACAATATATTCCTTTTTGAATAAATGCTAGAATTTGAGGAGAAACAGCTTCTCTCAAATGTCATAGCAGTGCCTAGATCCTGGTGTTCAGTGGTTGCCACTGCCTTCTGCAATCTCCTGTCTTTAAAATGAATATGATTGGCCAATTTAAAGACATTAGTTAAGCAAAGGAGAGTGTTAAATATATGCACAGAAGTATTAAGAAAAGCACAGACTATGAATAAATGGAAAAAAAAGATAAAGGAACAAGAAAAGAAGGGAAGAAGAACATAAAAAGTACAGGGAATGGAAAAATAGCAGTGGGAAAGAAAACAAATATTACTACAGCTACATTTACACTGGTAGGGTCCTCTACTGGTTCTGCTTTGATCTTCTCTAGGTGCTGGGATCTTAGCTGGTTGAATTGGACTTACAGTTTCATAGGCAGAATAAAGCTTTCTACTTTTTTTCTTTCCAAATATATATTTTCTAACTGACAAATAATAATTGTACATTTATGGGATACAGAGTGATGTTTCAATGTATGTATACATGATTGAATGATTAAATCAAGCTAATTAACATATCCATCACTTCACATACTTTTTTTGTGGTACAAACACAATCTACTCTCTTAGTAATTTTGAAATATACATTACATTATGATTAACAATAGTCGCCATGCCATGCACCAGACCTCAGTGACTAAAACTGTGTACCTTTGACTAACATCTACCCCTCATCCCCTAACCTCCAGGCTTTCTGTTTTTCTTTCTGGGGTTTTCTTGGAGCGTTGGGGATGGGGCAGAGATCAAAAGTCATTAGGTTGTGACTGTTAGCCTGAAGACCATTATTTGTTATATAAGTAGAATTTACTATTTTTTTTTAACCAAGGTGGACTACACATTGCACATGGTCACAAGAAATTTAATTCTTCTGCCTACATACTTTATGTCATAAAACTTTCTTGCAGTATTTACAGGTATATTAATCAATGCTGTTAGTTCCTACTCTGTTTTCTATCTCCATGTCATTTGTTCCAAAATAATAATGTTTTTCACCCAGATACCACATGCTTGTAAAAAGCCAAACCACAGAACAGGAAGGTTTCTCCTCTCACTCACTTTCTTGCCTCACCTTCCCCTTATTAAATATATCTGTCCACCAAATCTCCTAGCTCCTTGGTAATAACCATGGCACAGAACCTTGCCAAAGTTAATTCAAAGTGTAAACAGATAATTTTCATTGGCCTTCCAGATTTATAACAGATTACAAACACTTCATATCATGTCATCTGACTCATGATAATATTTATGGATATTGAAAGACCTCAAAAAAAGAGACTGATGGCTTCTTCTAAACCTCTATGCACAGGTGTGTGCCATACCTGTAAATGTTTCACTATGTTGACAACTTCCCTGGTAGAATAAGGATAGTTAATAATCCCCTGGTCAGCCAAACTCCTCAGCTCTCCAAAGGCAGCCACAAGCTTCTGAAGGACGGGCTCAGGCACATTTGGTCCATACTGTCTGAGCATCTTGAGCTCTGAGTGGGGTTTGGGGTTATCAACTGCATGGCAGCTAAAAATATCACCTAAAGGAGACAAAAGATTCACATTCAGCATGCAACTAATCCATTATAATGACACAGGAAAAAATGGCATAGTTGTTTAAAGAGCCATTGGTTGCTCATCAAAGCACAGAACATCCATCCAACAACAGGATGGTACAGAGAAGAAAGCAAATGACTGAAACAAAGTAAAAGAAAACTGGGTAACGTATGGTCTAGTCTGTATGGATTTATTTTTGTTAAGAAATTTAGATAATACTTGAATACATGCTTACAGGAAGATATTCCAATATGAAGAGAAAAAGGAGAAGTCTCCTTTATATCTCTGCCAATGCCACTCACACCCAAAAGGCATCCAGTCTTAACAGTTCAGTGCATTTATTTTTCCAGATCTGCATTAGTACTTTTAAAAAAATGCATCTATGCAAACAGATATAGCTTAGGTGATTTATTCCTTTTCCATTAATGGAAATATACTCTTCATATGGTTCTGAAACTGCCTTTTAAACCTTAACAAATGTTGAAAATTTTCAAAAATTATATACATCTATCTCATATAAATGCTTATATATGTATACTCAAAAGGGGGGAATTGGTATTATCACTCTCTAAACAATTTATATCTTGTGCAGATTGCTAGAACATACTTTAGAGGTTAGTTTTGGAAAAGTAAACCTGTAGAGACATTATCTAAATTAAAATCAAGAAAAGGGATGTGGTAACATAATATTTCATCTGTAATCTAAGCAACTGAGAATGTACTAGAAAAACATAATCTATGCTCAAAAGGATGAATTTCCCAAGTTAAAAGTGTATGTCTCCTGATTCATAGAATTCTACTGCTTCATAATCTAAGGGACCAGTAAATTCTAATCTAATTTATTTTCAAAGGAAGTGCAAGTAAATAGACTTACACTATTTAATATGTTCATTTTAGAAAATGAGCACATGTAGTCAAGTAGCAATAAGATCTTACTTTGATTTAGGAGCCATTTGAACAAACAGTTGGTGTGTTTGTATGTGTTTTTGCATGTATGTGTTTAAAAGTAACTGAATAAAATGAAAGCCATAACTTAAAACTTTTATTTCCTAGACTATAGCTTTTCAAATACAAACGTGAAAAAAAGTTTTTGCCTTTTTTGCTGAAAATGAAATTTAACGCTAATATAAAAAGTTAATTGGCCCCTCATTCGTTCATTCATCAAATAATTATTAAATGTCTTCCATGCACCAAGTACATAGTACCGACCCCAGTAGGTACTTTATATATATCAATGATCAAAAAAACCAAAATCGTTATCCTCAGGAAGTTTATATTCTGGCATAGGGAGATAACAAATGATAAATATAGATATTAGAAAGGGTATGTTTCAAAGAAAAAAGAACAAGAAACATGGTATAGGACAGTAGAAATGATGGTGGTGGGGGGAGATCAGTCAGGTAGGCCTCACTGCGAAGGTAACATACCTGGGAGTACGTGAATGTAGATACCTGGGAGAAGAGAATTCCAGGCAGCAGGTACAGCTAACGCAAAGACCCTAAGCTAAGGCAAGCATAGCTGGCACAGGGAAGGAAGAGGCAGGAGAACAGAGTGGCTGCAATAGAATGAGTGATGTACAGAGCAGTATGGAACATGAGGTCAGAGAGAGAGGGAGACAAATCATATGGAACACTGTAAAGTGTTGGAAATACTTGTGCTTATGCTCAGAGTAAAATGGGAAGCATAGGAGGATTTTTAACAGAGGATTGGACTGCTGTGTTGAGAACAGACTGCACAAGGTGTTGGAAGACTAATCTCTTGTGAGCAGAGGCACTGACCACATTGACTAT
>RJWJ010006843.1:0-60351 GCA_004363605.1 Indri indri | reverse complement strand
CTGGGGAAAACTTACTGATTTTTTTTTGGTCAGTTCAGCCCATTTTTCAATAAGTTTCATTTTGTTTTTATTAAATAATTGGCTCATAATAATGATAGATATTTATGAGGTACAGAATTATGTTTCAATATGTATTACATTGTGAATTGATCAAATCAGGGTAATTAGTATATTAATTACCTCAAACACTTGTCATTTCTTTGTGATGAGAACATTCAAAATTCTCTCTTCTAGCTATTTTGAAGTATACAATATGTTATTGTTGACTACAGTCACCCTGCTCTGCAATAGCACACCAGAACTTATTCCTTCTATCTAACCGTAAATTTGTATCTGTTGACCAGCCTCTCCCTATCCCCTTCTCCCCCTACTCTCCCCAGCCTCTGATAACCACCATTCTATGCTCTAATTTTAGAAGATCAATTTTTGAGATTCCACATATGAGTGAGATCATTCAGTATTTGTCTTTCTGTGCCTGGCTTACTTCACTTAACATAATGTCCTCTGGGTTCATCCGTGTTGTCAAAATTGACAGGATTTCACCTTTTTTAGTGGCGAAAAAGTATTCCATTGTGTATATATGTCACATTTTCTTTATCCATTCATCCGCTGATGGACACTTAGGTTGATTCCACATCTTGGCTACATAAATCGTGCTACGGTAAACACAAGAGTGAAGATATCTCTTCCACATACTGATTTCATTTCTTTTGGATATACACCCATTAGTGGGATTGCTGGATTGTATGGTAGTTCTATTTTTAATTTTTTAAGGAACCTCTATACTGTTGTCCATAATGGTTGTACTAATTTATATTCCCACCCACAGTGTATAAGGGTTCCCCTTTCTTCACATCCTCACCAGCATTCATTATTTTTTGCCTTTTTGATAATAGCCATCCTAACTGGGGTGAGGAGATATCTCACTATTGTTTTGATTTGCACTTCTCTGATGATTAGTGATATTGGGCATTTTTTCATATACCTGTTAGCCATTTGTATGTCTTCTTTTGAGAAATATCTATTCAGATATTTTGCCCATTTTTTAGTCAGATTATTTGTTTTTTTGCTATGGAGTTGTTTGAGTTCCTTATATATTCTGGATATTAACCCCTGTCAGATGCATAGTTTGCAAATATTTTCTCCTATCCTGTAGGTTGTCTCTTTACTTTGTTGATTGCTTCCTTTGCTGTGCAGCTTTTTAGCTTGATGTAATCCTATTTGTCTGTTTTTGCTTTTCTTGCCTATACTTTTGAGGTCTTATTCAAGAAATCCTTGCCCAGACCAATGTCATGAAGCATGTCCTCTGTGTTTTCTTCTAGTAGTTTTATAGTTTCAGGTCTTAGATTTAAGTCTTTAATCCATTTTTATTTGATGTTTGTTTATGATGAGAAATAGGAGTCTAAAAACTCAGAGATTTTTGACTATTTACTGAAATCTTATTACTTACAGGAGTCAAGTTTTTGGTTGATGGTTTGTTTTTCCTAAGTGCATATTCATTCTCTATAAATAATGATAATTAAATACCCTTCTATATAATAGATAATTACCTATTTCCTTTTACATCTTATTGTGCTAGTCAGTTGTAGTTCTTAAGATATGTTTCAAATGCTTAACACACACACACCTAGCACACCCACATCTGCTGTTCTGAATGTCCAGAATGGTGTATATATATTCTGCCATTTTTCTTAGTAGGCTTTATAAATAGAGAAACAGCCCTGATTCTTAGTTGAAAGAGTTATTAGGAACATCGTTGCAAACAAGATAAATAACCAGCATACAGTCTTCTCTCAGGCCTCTTTCTTATTAAGATTATACATGAAATTTCAACTTTCTGGCACCTTCATAGTTCCCAACTATAGTTTCATAAGGAGGCCTCCTATGACCATGCTATTTAAAATTGTAAACCATCCCCTCTCACTCAAATCCCAATCTTTTTTTATAGCCCCTGTTTTTTCCATAGCTGTTATCACCATCTAACATATTATATAATTTATTTAATTATTTATTATGGTCTTTAACCATCTCCCCCACCAAACACACGTACACACTAGAATTTAAGCTCCATGGAAGCACGTGTCTTTGTCTGTTTTGTCCATTGATTTTTCCTAGGCACTTAGAACAGTGCCTGTCACATGGCAGGGACATTATAAATATTTACTGAATGAATAAATGCATGAATGAACACAGTGGCAGTAAGAGGTTCCTGACTTTTCCTATTGCCTGAAATCCAGCCAATAGCCAACTTTACTACTTGGTTTCTAGGGCTACATTCTAGTGTGCGTCTATGCAGTGGGGGGATGGGAAGGCAGACAATAGTAAACACATAATAGATTATATAGAGTTGTAAACACCAAGAAGAAAACAGAGCAGGGGAGGGGAATAAAAAACATTGGGAGGAGAGAGGTTTAAATTTTACATGAGGAGAGGATCAGGGAAAAGGTGAATTTGGAGTGAAGCCTTGAAGGAAGTGAGGGTTCAAGCCACACAGACAGCTAAAGGAAGAACATCTTAGGCAGAGGGAATGGCGGGTACGAAGACAGTGAAGTTAAGATCATACCCGATGTCTTCAGAGGGAAAGCAAGTGGCCCAGTGTGGCTGGATCTCAGAGAAGCAGAGGAAGAGCAGTAGAAAACAAGGCCAGAGTGGTAAGTGGAGGGGAGGTGGCCAGGTCATGTGAGGATTCAAAGATCATAAAAAGGACTTTAGTTTCTACCTTGAGTGACATGGGAATCCAGTGGCAGGTTTTCAGCAGAGGAGGACATGAACTGACTTATGTTTAACAGGATCATTCTTACTGCTGTGTTGAGAACAGACTGCACAGGAGCAGAAGTAGGAACACCCGTTAGAATGCCATTGTAGTTATCTAGGCGAGAGATAACGGTGGCTTGGAACAGAGTGGCAGTTGCAGGGGTGGTGAAAGGGATTGAGTTCCAGAAACACCTTGAAGGTAAAGCCAGTAGGATTTGCTAATGGACTGAGTGTGGAGTGTAGAAGAAACATAGAAATAGAAGATAACGTCATAGTTTTTGGCTTTAGGAACTCGAACGATGAAGCTAGCATTAGCCAAGATGAGGAAGAAAGAAAGAAACAGATTGAGGGAGTTCAGGAATGTGATTTGGAACATGTTAGTCTGAGATGCCCATCAGTCATCTCAAGAACACAGTTGGACAATACATTGGAGAGGTCCAGGCAAGAGACAGAAATCTGAGAATCATAGCTCATTGATGGGTCTTAACACCATGTGATTGGATAGAACCCACGTACATAGAAAGGAAAGAAGTCCAAGGACTGAGCCAGGGGCATCATCAAATATTTAGAGGATGGGATGATGAATCAGCTAGTGGACTGAGATGAAAAGACCAGCAATGTAGGAGGAAAACTGGTGAATGTGGTGTTCTGGAAGCCACGTGAAGAAACATTGTCAAGGAAAGAGAGAATTGCTCAAATGTATCAAAATGTTGGTATCGGGCACTTAAGATGACAATTGAGAAATGATCATTGAGGTTAGCAGCATGGAATGTCAAACACCGAACTGTGTCCCCTCCAAAAAAGACACATTGGAGTCCTAACCCCTAGCACCTCAGATTGTGACCTTATTTGGAGATATGGTTTTTACAGATGTAATCAAGTTGGAATGAAGTCATTAGGGTGAGCCGTAGTATAATATGACTGGTGTGCTTATAAAAAGGCAGACGTTTAGACACAGAGAGAGACAAGCATACAGGGAGAACACAACATGAAGACTGGGGTTATGCTGCCTTATCCAAGGAACAACCATAAGCCAGGAGAGGCCTGAACCAATCCTTGCCTAGCACTTTGACAGGGAGCGTGGCCTTGCTGACACCTTGATTTTGGAATTCCAGCCTCCAGAAAAGTGAGACAATAAATTTCTGTTGTTTAAGCCATCCAGTTTGTGGTACTTTGTCACTGCAGCCCTAGCAAGCTAATACTTGCAGATTATTGATGATCATGAGAAGAGAGATTATAATGGAATTGAAAGGACCTGATTGGAGTAAGATCTAGAGAGAATAATGGGAGAGAAATGAAAGAAAGTGTGTACAGTCAAGTCTTTTAAGGAGTTTTTCTATAAAAGGAGAGTAATAGGGTAGGAGGTGGAGAAGCAAATGGCCTGAAAGAGGTTTTTGTTTTTTTGTTTTTTTAAATGGGAAAAATAACAGTATGTCTGAGACTAATAGGAATGATTCATTAGAAAAGGAAAATTTGATCTTGCAGGAGAGAGGGCCAGAATCTCTGGAGCAATGTCCTTGATTAGGCAAAAGGACATGGGATCTGATACACTGGTGGAGAGACTGTCTTTGGCTACCCAGAAGGTTGGGTCATTCGCGAATAACAGGAGAGAAAGTGGAGCATACAAGCACAAGTGCAGGAAGATGGCAGTGTCTTCATATCCTCCAGTTTCTCAATGGAGTAGGAAGCAAAGTCATCAACTGAGAGTGAAGATAAGGGAGGAGGTGTTAGGAGCTAGCAGAAAGACAAGAAAATGAAATGTCAATCCAGGAGTGTGGGAGAGAAGGAACTGGTCATAGTAAGTGATTCTTTTTGTATGCAATAGAAAGTGATTTGGTACTCTTTATTTAGAATTTTCTCACCTTATTTATAATAAAAAATGGTCTACAATTTTTGTGCTGGGGGAGTTACATGTCAGGCTCTGGTGTTATAAAAACAGAGATGATAACAATGATAACTACCATTACTGAGTCTCTTTCTTATGCCAGGCACTGGAAAGCATTTCTTCTAATTATCTCATTTAATCCTCGTAGCAACAAGGAAATGATATATTGCCCTCACCTTTTGGATGAGGAAATTGCAGCCAGGGTGAGGGCACAGTGAAATGACATGGCCAAAGTTGTAAAGCTTGTAAGCACAGTTGAGATGCAAAAACGGTTTATATTAGCAGCTCTAAGATCTGTGCTTTTAACCAGCAATTTATGCTAACTTTATAAACTAGCTTTTCATCTCACTCTAAGTTCTGGAACAGGTTATATAAAAATAGGAATTATCTCTTCTTTGGAAATCATGAAAACCTCACCAGGAGAAAACATCAGTTTTTAATATGTAATATTTTAAAGTGAAGAAATAAAGAGGTAATAACAATGGAATAAGCATCTTTCCACTTACATGTAACTATTTCTACTAAAACCATGAAAGCTTTAATTTAATAAATATTCTTAGGAAATCAAGTGACCCATTATTACTCTGTCAACTTCACTCATCACCATGTTCTAGCTGCCTCCTGTCATTTTTCTGTCTCCAAAAATACCGTGAAACTGTGTTGTTTATCTTCATAGCCATCATTTCAGTGTAGGCTGCTACCATGTTGTTCTGGATGACTGCGGTACCTCTCTGGTGGTTCTTCTTCACTGTCTTTCTTGTATCACTAGTACCCATTCTGTACACAGCAGCCAGAGGGATCTATGTGCAAAATGTTCTGTGTATTTGCTGTTTTACGACAGAGTGCCGCTCAACATAGGACATAATTATCAAATATTCAGCTGTACACAACAATGCATGGTGCTTAACCACAAATGGAAAGCATAATTTTCGAAAAATAAACACTTAAACACAACATAGAATTCTACAAAAAGGCATTCAGCCAAGTGGTTTTGAATTTGCTTATGCTGATTTTTGTTATTTCCATGTTTCCAATGGAGTGCAATTATTTTCCCAAATCGCACCTCCCAACACAAAAGCTAAAGTGTAATATATGGAATCATTGATGCTAGTGGTTTCATAATGGATCAGAACAAGCCCCATTTTCTAGCCCTTTCCCTAGCAGAGAAGAGTGAGATTCAGTACATCGTGAGTGCCTTGACACACTTGTTCTGTTTTACTAATCTTTTCTCTCTAGGGCCTGTGAGTGGCCTATATTAAATGCTCAATAAATACCTGTTGAACGTTATTAAATGAACGCAATATTTGGTATTTTGTAGGAGAATCTAAAATTTTTTGAGCAATAAACTAGATGCTCCAGTAGACTGCTTCTGTATTTAAATTATATAATCATGTGATTTTTCTAAAAATGATGTGATTTTTGAGCTCTCTTGGGATATTGATTTTCTGTTTCATTGATAGCTGATTTGCAATGCTTTTTGCTGATCACATACTTTCCTTTTCATCTAAAATGTCAATTTTCTCGAAGTTTACCTTGAAGCATTACCAAAGACTGTCGAAGTCGGCTGTTTTCTTTTCTGGTGTTTGTTAGTTTTTCTTTGAGGCTTTTTATTTTGGCGCATAATTCCTCCTTCGACAGTTCTGCTAAAGGCTCTTCATCCTCACTGGAGATCTCACCGGGCAGAAAGGCATTTCCCGAATATGGGTCTCTCTAAAATACAAGGCAGGCACAATGAAAAAAGTTTCATAGCATCTTTAATGGTTTATGCCATGTTCTGTACGTTGAAGAGACTTAATCAGACCTGCAAATTCTTGCTCTTTCAGGCACTTCCTGCTACTGATCTAGCCCCAGCTTTGTCTTCCACCATCTGGTGGAACTCAGGTTAGGGAAGAACAAAGTTTCATGTACTGTGCCTCTTGTGAAGCAGAAATCAGGATTCTGACTTTCTGCTTAATTTCAGTGAAAAATACAAAGTAGAAAATTGGTACAACAGAGTAGAATCAACGAGACCATCATTCAAATGTGGGCTGCTCTGATATGCAGCCTGATCTTCAGCAGAATGCTTCACTGTCTGAACCTTACTTCTTTCATCAGTGAATACACACAGACAAAATTATTTTAAAAAACAGGAAAACTTATCAATATGGAAGGATATAAAAAAGTTATTGCTACTGTATACCAGCTACCAACAATTAGTAACATAGTATTCCAAAGGACCCTATTCATTAAAAGTCGGGACAGTAGTTATCTGTGGGGGGAGTGTCAGTAGTAGCTGACAGGGGGCATGATGGAAGCTTCTAGGGTGCTGTGAGGTTCTATTTTTTTATACGGGCATGTTTAGTTTGTGATAATTCATCAAGCTGTACATTTTGATATATGCAGTCTTCTGTATATAGATTACACTTCCTGAAATGAAAAACTCCAGAAAGTAAACTTTTATAGCTTCTCTTGACAGTTTCCAATCTCTAGAGCCTAAATATTCTGTATTTATGTTTAAACTCCAAGAACAGATGCCATTAACATGTAACAAAAGATGTGCAAACTCCGTATGAAAAAAGTCAAAAGACTTGACTGAAAGACACCGAAGATGTTTCTAAGTTAATGCAAGAAGACATCATGTTCAGAGATAAGAAGGCTTAGTTTAAAAAAATTAACCAGTCCAAAATTGAGCCATAGCATCAATACAATTCCAATAAAAATCCAAAAAGATTTTTTGGTAACTTAATAAATTGGTTTTAAAATTTATGTGGAAGAACAAAAGGCCAAGAATATCAAAGCAATCCTGGAGAAGCATAAGAAACAGGATCTTTCTTCAGAAATACAAAGGCTTATTAAAAATCTAGAGCAATTAAAACAGTATGGTGTTGGTACAGGGATAGACAACATGACCAAGAAACAGAACAGAGAGGCCCAAAATAGCTGCAGGGACATAAGGAACTTTGACAGATGACAGAGGAGGCAAGGCAGCTCACTGGGGAAATAGGATTTTTCAACAAATGAAGCTGGAGAAATTAACTATTTGGGAAAAAAATTAAAGAGAATAGATCCCTCATTATACACACACACACACGTGCACTCATACACAAACACACACCCCTTCAAAGGGATTAAGAATTTAAACATCGAAAGCAAAACTGTAAGTTTTGCAAGAAATTATAAGTATATATATATTGAACTTGAAGCAGGAAAGAGTTTCTTAGACATAAAATTACTGATCATAATAGAAAAGATTAACAAATTCAACCAAATTAAAATTAAGAACCTTTGTTCTTTAAGGCACATTAAAGAAAGTGAAAGGACACATCACAAGAGGTGGAAGACATCTGCAGTACTGTTAACCGACAAATCAATAAGGAAAAATAAACTAGCAACTCAATAGAAAAATGGCCAAATGATGAGAACAAGCATTTTTACAGAATGGAAAACACATATGGTTAGTAAGTATACAAGGAGATGTTCAATCTCATTAGTAATCAGGGAAAAGAAAATCGAGATCACAATGAGATATCACTTCGGACAAAAAATTAAGGAGTTTGACAAAACTAGGAATGGAGTGGATGTTGATCAATAGAATTTCTTATATATTGCTGGTGGGAATGTAATTTGGTATAACTACTTTGGAAAACATTTTGATATTATCTTGTAAAGATAATATCACCTACCCTCTGATCTTGCAATTGATTCCTAGGCCTATATGTAAGAAAAACTTTTAGTATGAAAGGAAATATGTCCAAGACTTTCAATAGCACCATGGTTCATAATGGCAAAAACCTGAAAACAATCCAAATGCTCATTGACAGGACAGTGGTAAATGAATTGTGTTAGAGTCACTCAATGAGTTATTTACACAGTACTAATAGAGAATAAATTACAGCTGTAATGAATTAATTTTAGAAAAATGTTGAGTGAAAAAGTAAGTTCCAGAAGTAAACATATAATATGGTGTACATTTTGTAAAGTTTAAGAATAAAACTAATGATATATTATTTAGATACATATATTTTACATATAAAAAATATCCTATAATATATATTATATACTTACATAGAAACATAACTAGATGTGTGTGTATATATAGATATTTTAATAAAACTAAAAAACAAATTACACACAAATTGAATATGATTACCTCTAGAGTGAGGCAGGCGGAGGATGGGGAAGGGGAGGAGTGCATAGGTAGGTATAAGTCATGGTAATGTTTTAAGTTTTGGAATGGACATCAGCTTTATTGGAGTTCATTATATTTTTTAATTAAAAAACTCGATATGAGACAATAGAGAGAGAGCATCTAGCATATTGCACTGCACATAGTGGACATTTAATAGTCATTATTATTGTGTTGGGATACGATATGTTTTCCTTTATGATTCATCTCCTTTCTCCATTTCCCTCCCTACTCCCCATTCATAGCCTCTGTGTTGAGACTATGGTATGAGGCCAATTTGAAGATTCATTGCATCAGAGAAAGGGGAGCTCAATTCACCTAGAAAAAAGCATTCATGTTTACCTTTTAGTTTTAAAAATGGTTTTTAAGGTCAATAGCAAGACAACAGTTTGAAAATACAAGCTTTTAAGTCATAAAACCCAAGCTTGTGTTGAGACGGAAAAGTATTTTCTCAAACTACCAATCTGGGTCTTTAAATGTATGTAAATTCGAACCTGGAAAATTGGAGTACAGAATGGAATTTATAAAGATCCAAATCCAGAAGTTTGAAGTATAAAGTTTTAAAAAATAAACCAGAGAGTAGAAGAGATAAGCTATGACATAAAGAAAGCTACTGCTTGCACAGGAAAAGACAAAACATTCTGGTGCTTGGAGGTGGAGCCTGGGGAATAAAGAACCGGATGGTAAGAAATCAGATTTAAATGTCTTTGCTCTTCCTGCCCCTGCCCTTTGTGGGGAAGGGAGATGGATTGCAGGGGTGGAGGTATATGATGGAAACATCCAGATAAATGGGGGTGGGGGGCAATCCCAGAGCAGTGGGGCTGGCTCTTGGCTTAGTGCATTCTAAGCTCCCTAAAGAGACCCCATGTCCAGCAGAACATGAGGGCAACATGGTGTTTCTTCTGGCCATAGGTCAGAAATGGCCAGATTGAGCTGGACATGCACCTGTAGTCCCAGCTACTAGAGAGGCTGAGGTGGGAGGATTGCTTGAACCCAGGAGTTTGAGTCCAGCCTGGACAACATGGTGAGACTCCTGCTTCAAAAAAACAAACAAAAGACCAGATTGTTGTCCAGACAAATGGACCAGAAATGGCATCCAGACTCTCCAGAGCTCAGGCAAAGCAGCTAGGCAGTCCAAATGGTCCTTCCGCCCTAGCCAGAAGATAGGTAAGTGCTGGGCGAACTGATAAAATGGAAACAGCCTTAGTATGTAAACAGGCCAGAGGGTGCCAGAACCTAACAGAACATGGCAGTGGGTGACAGGATGGCAAACTTCACCAGCAGGTGCCAATAGGATCCCCAAAGGACCTGGAAGGATTGGTTCAACAGTAGCACTAATGGACACCAGTGACCAGGCAGGAAATGCACAACCTCAGTAGGAGACCAGATAGCTCTCCCCAGATGCTGACCTGGTATGTAAGACTCCTAAAAACTTGGATCACTTCCCAAGAAAAAAAAGTAGAAAGTGGAAGAAGGTAAGAATCTAGAATTGATTAAGGCTTAAATCCTGAAGTGACTGAAAAAATAATAGTAGATCAAAGGTTCTATTTTAAATTGGAACACAAACTGTAATTCATTGTGAATGAACAAATTTAAGCTTTTTTTTCTGTCTTATCAAGCAAGAATGGAGAACCAAAAGCCAGATGAGGTCAGCTATAGAAAACATAATTACATTTTTATATAATTTGTATTGTGTAAATTAAACCCTTATGTTATAAATATGCAAATATATAATATGTATATGTGTATATATTTCATTGTTATATATGTGTTTGTGTATATATATCTAACACATATTAATAATAGTGATGAAAATTACTAATATCATATGTGGGCAAATTGCTAATATACTCACATTAGATGTACAAATTCTAAAGAAAAAAATAATGTATCATTAAATAGAAAGGAAGAAATTTTTAAAAACTGAAGAATGCCTCCTGAGACTATAATTCTATGAGCAGCAATTGGAAAAAATTAGAATTTATGGTCTAATTCTTACTAGCAAGTTTCAGCAAGTTATTAAAAGAATGAAAGAAAATCAGGCAAAAGCTAATTCATTTGTAAGCATCAAAGGAAGGAAATAAAGTTAATAGACAAATATTAGATTGGGAGAATATGTCTGTAATATTGCAAACCATAAGAGACTAATTTCTACAATAGATAAGGTATTTGTGCAAATGAATAAGAATAGAAGAGAACAGGGAGCCCACCAAAATAAATTAAAAAGTCCAACAGGCCAGGTGCAGTGGCTCACACCTGTAATCCCAGCACTTTTGGAGGCTGAGGTGGGAAGATTGCTTGAGGCCAGGAGTTCCACTCCAGACCAGCATAGGGAGAAGCTGTTTCTACAGAAGATAAAAAAGAATTAGCCAAGGCTGGTGGTGCATGCCTGTAGTCCTACCTACTCAGGAGGCTGAGGCAAGAGGATCACTTGAGCCCAAGAGATCGAGGCTGCAGTGAGCTATGATAATACCACTGTACTCCAGCCCTGCCAACAGACTAAGTTCCTGTCTCCAAAACAAACAAACAACCCAAACAACAACCAAAAAAGCCCAACAGAAAAGACAAGAACCCAATAGAAAAAAATGGACAATGGCAGAGACTTCTGGCTATCTCCAGGTATCTGTTTCCCCATTCTTCTATAGTATAGTAATAGGTTATAGCTGGGCCCGTACCTGTCATCGAAAGACTTCCTTTCCAGTGTGGCTATGTGACTAAGTCCTCATCAATAGGATCCGAGAGGAAGCGATGTGTACCACTGCTGGTTCAGAACCTTAAAGAAACATGCATGCCTTCCCTTGCCTGTATTCTCCTCTTCCTGTTGGCATGATAGGAGACCAGAGGAAGAGGTTGTGTGTTGAGGAGTGTAGATGAACAAGGTAAGAGGCATCCTCAACATTTGAATTTTTTTTTAAATTATGGAGCTAGCATAGCAACCATAGACTGTTCTTACTATTATGTAAGAAGGAAATAAACTTCCATCTTGTATAAGCCACTGTTATGCTATTTGGGTCTCTCTTACAGCCTTTGCAATATATATCATAACTAATCCAGAATTTGGTACCTAGAAATAGGAATACCTAAAACCTGAAATATATTTGAATTACTTAGAGGTCAGGTGGTAGGCAAAAAGTACATGGGTACAGTATAGCATCCTGGAAAGACATTGACTCTTGTTAGACTTGGTGACATATTTGGTAAAACTGTCCCCTGGTAGATCTTCGCAGGCAGACCACATGCCTATTGAGCCTGGAAAAAGAATGTTGGTGTGTATCATCTACTTGTCAGTTCTAGCCAGTTTGCAAGCAGACATGGAAGGCTCTCTGAGTGCAGCATGCAATCTAAATTAACTGAGAGGTCCAATGATGCTAACTAAATCTTCAAGGTTTGGAAAAGCCCATTACTTCTATATCCAAAGAGCCTAGAAGGTAAGACTGTATCCTCAAGGCTTTCTCTAGAGCTTCTTTTTAAGTGTTCTCTACCAGACAATGGCCTCCAGCCCAGTGGTAGGCTTCAGATTCAGGGCGGCAACATGAAGCTTTTTTGTTTCATATGGCCTTTAGGCAACTGTCATAAACTGAAGAGAAAAGAAGCAGAACACAGATGACATAATAAAAGAGGAGAGTTTTCAAGCTTATGATCTATGACCAAATAAGATCTCTGGCTGTAGTGATTTGCAATGGAATCAAATATAAATAAGTAGTTCAGAAAACTATTAAGTTTTTGCTAAAGAAACCACAGTACTGGCCTGCAAGAGCATGCGACAATTTTACTCTTCAAGCACCCCTGAGCTCCCCCAAACCTGCACCAGCAAATTAAAACAAGATATCATTTTTGCCCATCAATTTGACAAAAATTAGAAATATGGATATTAATGTTAAGTGGTCATAGGGGAGTACAAATATAGGAACCCTCTAGGCACTGCTGCTATGTAGATTGATGTGAACATTCTGGAAAGCAATCTTATAATATCTAGTCAAATAAACTAGAAATAAACACATAACTTATACGCCATAAATGCCCTTCTTATGTATTTATCCCAGAGAAATTCTCACACTGTTTCTTAAACATTCTTGTAAGAATATTTATTTTGTCATTGTTTGTGGCCGCAAGATGCTGGAAGGCAATCTAGTTATTCATCACTGGAGGAAAAGATAAATATTAATAAAACATGGTGCTATGCAGCAGTTAGAGGCAAGGGATCAGATGTATACACAGCAATATAGACAGATGTTAAAAATAGTGCTGATTGTATGAAAACAACCAAAGTGTCTGTCACTGGACAAATGGGTAAAGAAACTATGGTATATATATAAATGGAATATTATTCAGCCCTAAAAAGAATGACATCTTGCTATTTGCCACAATGTAGATAAGCCTGGAGGATATTACGTTAAGTGAAATAAGCCAGACACAGAAAGAAAAATATTGCCTGATCTGACTTATATCTGGAATCTGAAAAAATGAAATAGTTCAAATATACAGAGATAGAGAACAAAACAGTGGTTACCCAGGGCCGGCAGGGCTTAAGGGAGAGGAAATATGGAGATGTAAGTCAAAGGATACATAGTAGCAGATATGTAGAATGAACAAGTTTAGTGATATAATGTACAACATGAGGACTATAACTAATAAAATTGTACTATATTTGGGATTCGTGCTAAGTGAGCAGATTTTACCTGCTCTTGCCACAAAAATTTAAAAAAGTGAGTAACAATGTGAGATGATGGATATGTTAATTTGTTCCACTATAGTAACCATTTTACTGTCTATTTGAATCCCATAACATCATGTTGTATACATGAAATATACATAATAAAATTTATTTTAAAAAACAGTGCTGATTGAGAAATCATAAACAGATGAAGGTCTATATTTTAATACCAATGCACTACTAAATGATGTATACATAAGGTTGTACAGTGTGGTGTGGTTTGTAATAAAAAAACATTGGGAACAACTCATATCCATCGTAGGGAACCTGTTAAATAAAGGATGGTGCATGCACACAGTGCAATACTGTGGAGCTGTAAAGAAGAGAAATCTTTCAATATAATAATGGAAGGATCTTGAAAATACATTAAGTGAAAAAACAAAGTACAAGGCAGTATATACAGTAAGTTAATTTTGTGCCAAAATGGGGATAGGAATGTATATTCATATTTGCTTTATTTGAACAAAGAAACACTGGAAGGATAAACAAGAAAGCAAAAATGTGGTTACTTGTAGTGGGGGTAGGCTGGGGACAGCATGGGGGGAGACAGGAATATGAGGGAGAGTTTTCACTGTTTACTTTTAAAAAAATTTTAAACCAAAGAATATCATATTTATTTAAAGAATTAAATAAGAATATGTGAACACAAAATACTACATGTATTACAAACACACACAAATAAGAGGAAACAGAACAAACACATTGACTGGCCGTTCAAAGTATGGGTGGTGAATGGGGGTGGAGAATTCAGATGAAAAAGGAACAAATGAATAAGTAAAAATAAGTGAGGGGGTTCTGACCAACCAGTGATGAGGATGGGTCGCGAACTGGGTTATAAAAAGAAAAACCAACAACAAGTTTTAAAGAAGAGGTATTTCAATTTCTCCAGTATTTTGGGGGAGGAAAAAATATTTTTTGACAGTTAACCAATCTTTAATTTCCCAAAATATCAAGGAAAGTTTGAACAATGGCATATTTGTTCAGACTTATAGAGAAACAGGTAAATTGTCTGTTGAGTATGTTATGTTTCTAAGCCAACTTGTCCAACATTAAAAATAGAATATAAAATTATATTCCCTCATTTGAATAAAGAATTAAAAGGAAGAATGAAATAATAGAGGAGACAGCACTAATAAATTATAAAAAAATCATGGAACTATGGTCAAGCTAGATAATAAAATTGAATCAAGGCATCGGAAAACCAACCTGTCCTTTATCCATGTCACTATTTGCATTTTCTGAGTCCATTGTGTCTGTCCTTTTCCTCTTTCCTTTTCTAAAAGCTTGAGTATTGGTAATTTCATCTGTCTGCAAGATCTGCATTTTCTCAATTAGTTATCAAAGGTTTTCTGAAATTGTAGGAGGAGGGAATGCCCATGTAGATGATGCTATTCTGGACGTGGTCCAAAAGTTAATGTTTTTCCTTAAAAACAAAAACAAAAAAAGGACACATAATGTATTTACAACTGTATGTTTCATAATAGTACTAGCCAGGTAAACTACTTTCACTGAATGCTTCCTATTGTTCTTTCTTCCACTGACCAATTTAGTATACATTTCCATTTAATTCAACAGTCTTTCAATTTCAATGTCATCATAAGGATGTTTATGTTTCCATGATGTGATATGCAACAAGTTGTCATTTACAAAATCAAATAGTGCAAAATTTTTTCCTCTTTATAAGTTTCTTTTAGAGGGGACAAAAAATGTTTAACAAATTGAATTATGGTGATGGTTGCAAAACCCTGTGATATACAAAAACTATTCAATTATACACTTTAAATGGATAAATTTCATGGTATGTGAATTATATTTCAATAATGCTGTTTTTTTTTAAAAAAAAATGCAGAATAGGTTCAAATAGTTTCTGCAAAGTACCTGCTGATAGATAATAAAATGAATAACTAAAGGCTTTAAACATCTTATATTTTCATAAGCTCTGTAAATTTGTCTAAGCCTTTTTCTGCTCCACACATATTTTAACCACCATCAGTTGTAACACATCTTAGTAGATTCCACTTCAGGTTGTACTAAACTGGTGTTTTCTCAATTTCTTTGAAAATATTCTTGCCGACAGTTGTTTCACAAAGAGGATTTTTAGAGGATAATTTGTCAGTCACTCTCAACTCAGCATTTGTTCCTCAAATAAAAAACAACTGAGCAGTAACCTCTGTTGACTGATCAAGAAACAAGAAAACCTCACAGTAACTTGCCTTGTTCTTTAATTGATTATTGTGTTGCTATCCATGTCCTCAGATCTTTGAGCAACTGTTTTTGCTGAAAGGCTAATTGTCTTAAGTCAGTTTATTTTTGTCAGAATACAAGCCTTCAGCTCCTGAGGTCAAACATGATTTGATTAACTCACTCTTGATAAATGGCTTTCCTTGCTTGGTTAACAGATGAGGCACCAAGAAACTTATTTTGGTTGTGGACTCATCTTCATTGTTTTATTTTTGTGAATAAATTCTGTTCTGATAAAATATGAGATATCCCATTTTAAATTTTCTAATTTTTCTGACTTACTTTCCTGTGAGTTGGAAATATTGTGATGAGTGCTTAGTCTGGCAATGTTGACATATATTATGTTCTTTTAGCACAGCTACAATGTCACAATGATTTACCAAGCAATTTGATAATAAAATAATCCACATTCCACTCTGCTTTAGAAGCAGTAACCTTAGTTTTCTCTTTTTTTCTCATTTGGCATGATTGGCATGTACTAGTAATAAACATAGTAAAATAAAATGCTGTGGTATAACAATATGCATGCCGTTCAAAATGCTGTCAAGTTATTATAACGGCATCACTGTGATTTATGGTATACTGAGCAACAACAATATGAAGCAATAAGGTTGCCTCCTATGGTGTCTGTCACAACTACTGAATTCTTTTCTCATAATATGAAAGCAGCCATAGGCAATATGTAAACACATTAAGTGTGGCTATGTTCCAATTAAACTTTGTTTATGGAGACCGAAACTTCAATTTTATGTAATTTTCAAATATCATGAAATGTTATTCTTATATTGATTTTTCAAAAACTATTTGAAACTATAAGAAACGTTCTTACCTTAAAGGCTATACAAAAACAGATGATAGGCAGACAAGCCATAATTTGCCAAACCCTGACCTAGAGGTTCAGTTATCATATTTAAAAGAAGTTTAGATTGAATCACCTGATTTCTTTTATTTCATCTTTATTTCTTTTTCTGGGGAGCAGTCCAGCTGCTTTAATTCTTTCTCTCCAGTGCTGTACTTCACTACACATATCACTAATAAATTAAGAATAGCATGGAAATTAAATAGTCCTCTCTTATCAGAGATTTTGCTTTTCTTGGTTTTGGTTACCCATGGTCAACTGAAGTCTGAAAATAGTGTATGGAAAATTCCAAATATAAACAGTAGTGTGATGAAATCTTGTGCCATCCTACTTGCCTGGGATGTGAATCCTCCTTTTGTCCAGTATATACACACTGTATACACTGTATACTGCCTTGTATTTACCAAGGCACCTCAGTTATCATCTTAAATCATTACAAAAAGAAATGTAAGTATAGTACAATAAGATATTTTGAAAGACAGAGAAAGAGAGGATGAGTGCGAGAGAGAATGTGAGAGAGAGACCACATTCACATAACTTTTATTACAGCATATTGTTATAATTATCCTATTTTGTTAGTTATTGTTGTTAAATCTCTTACTGTGCCTAATTTCTATATTAAACTTTAACATAGGTATGTTTGTACAGAAATAAACATAGTATATACAGGGTCAGTGCTATCCACAATTTCATGTATCCGCTGGGGATCCTGGAATGTATTCCCCATGGATAAGGGGGGACTATTGTACTTGAGAGATACAATATATAGCCTGTAAGATCATACAGCAGAATTATTATTTGATAAAACTGAATTTTACTAGATTTAAGTGATATGGACCTGTTAAGTACTATTTAATGATGGTGACAGATGCCAGAATCCTAGTTCACTGAGGTTGCTAATAACCCAGGGTGTGTGGAGATCCCTTTCCTGTACAATTGAAAGTTAAAACTATTTGCCACCTGTGGGGCAGGGTGGGGGGAATTCTCTCAACATATATCCCACTGTCTCCCTTTTGTTTTATGTTTTGTCAGGTGCATCACCACACTTTCAGTAAATCCAAGGCAGTAAAGTAAAGCCCTTCTGATTTTTCTTTATTTCTGCTTTATACCGTAGATCAATACACCACTGGAAAATCAATTTTTACTATAAAACTATATGGTACCCGCATGTCTTTTGTATGATTTCTCCTCTTCTCAACTGTACAAGTTTTCTTGTTCAGAAGAAATAAAATATTCTTGCAATGGACTGCTTGTTTTCCCCCAATACACGCCAATTCATATGTTGAAGTCTTAACCCCAAATGTGACTGTGCTTGGATATAGGGCCTTTAGGAGGTAATTAAAGCTAAATGATGTTATAAGGTGGGGCTCTAATGTCCTCTGCCATGTGAGGACACAGATAGAAGGCTGCTATGTGCAAGCCAAGAAGAAAGCCTTCACTAGAAACTGAACCCTGCTGGGCCTTGATCTTGGACTTCCCAGCCTACAGAACTATGAGAGATAAATTTTTGTTTTTTATGCCACCCAGTCTGTGGTATTTGTTATAGCAGCCCAAGCCTACTAATATGCTTCTATTGCAAAACAGAGTGTTAGTTTTATACTGAGAACTTACGTGCTTACAGTGCTATGGAAAGTGACATAATTGAGAAGCCTATCTTTGTTTTATTTAAAAAGTAGCAATGCTCATCATAAAATTAAAAATCACACATAGAGAGTATATGAAATAAAAGTGTAAAATTTTTCTTTTCAATCCTCTTTCAAGTACATAAATAATTAGGATTTTAATAGTTGTACTTTGTTACTTTAAACTTGTTAAATTCATGCTGAAAAGTTACTGTAGGCTCGCAAACCATTAAAAACAAATTAGTTATAAAACATTTAGAAAAAACGCATAGGGCAAAAGTTTTATGCCATTGGATTTGTCAATGATTTCTTGGCTATAACACCAAAAGGCATAGGCAACAAAAGAAAAAAATATATAGGAAAATTGGTCTTCATTAAAATTAAAGTTTTATTCATCAAAAGTCATTTTTAACAGAGTAAAAAAGGCAACGCAAAAAGTGAGAAAATAGTTTCAAACATGTATCTGATAAAGGATTAATATTCAGGATGTATAGAACAACTGAAACTTAACAGCAACAACAACAAAGCAAAGAACATGATTCAGAAATGGGCAAAGGACTTAAATAGACTTTTGTCCCTAGAAGATATACAAATGGCCAATATCACATGGAAAGATGCCCAACGTCACTAATCATTAGGAAAATGCAAATCAAAATCACAATGAGATTCTATTATACTTCACAGCCATTAGGATGGCGAGTAACAAAAAAACAAAATCACAAGTGTTGGTGAGGATATGGAGAAATTGGAATCTGTGTGCACTGTTGGTGGTAATGTAACATGGTGCAGCCACTGGTAGAAAATTGTATAGTAGTTCCTCAAAAAATTAAAAATAGTATTACCAGATGATCCAGACATTCCACTTCTGGGTATACACTCAAAAGAATTGAAAGCAGGCTCTTGAAGGGATACTCACACACCCGTGTTCATAGCAGCATTATTCACAATAGCTAAAAGGGGGAAGCAACAAGTGTCCACTGACAGATGAATAAATAAGCAAAATGGGGTATAGACATACAATGTAACATTATTCAGCCTTAAAAAGAAAAGAAATTCTGATACATGGTACAACATGGATGAACCTTAATGACATTATGCTAACTGAAATAAGCCAGTTCCAAAAATACAAATAGTGTATGATTCCACTTATAGGAGGTACCTGGAGTAGTAAATTCATAGAAACAGAAAGTAAAATGATGATTGCCAGGGGCTGACGATCGAGGGGAATGGGGAGTTATTATTTAGTGGGTACAGAGTTTCAGTTTTGCAAGACACAAAGTATCCTATAGATAGGTGGTGATGGTTGCACAAACAATTGAATGTACTTAATGCCATTGAACTACACACTTAAAAATGGCTAAGGCGGCAAATTTTATGTTATGTGTATTTCGCCACAACAAAAAAATTGGGGGAAAACCTCAAATTAGTTTACAAAAACATAGTCTTTGTATTATCTCTAATTGTATGAAACTTTTCTCCTGCTGATATGATTTGGTTAAAGAGCAAATCCTCAAGTTTCTTCACAAACGCACACTTCACTCAAGACCAACCAGGTATGGACATATCAGGCTTCATTTAAAATGCCTACTTTTCAGTAGATTTTAGGTCAATATTCTGTTACAACATCTGCAAACAGGTGATTCACTGTTTATGTTACCTGCCCATTAGCAAATTCAGGAGGAATATTATGAATATGGATATATATTAAATACTACTAGTTCCTGATAGATAGTAAAAAATTGCCACATTTCTATCTGTCCTCTATTTATTTATTTACTAAAAGAAAGCATTTCATTAATTCCCTAGATATTTGCAGGGGATGAGATGAAACATAACCACAGCCATGGCTACCCTTAAGTTACATAATCAGGCCAATGGCTTTCAATCTTTTTTTTGAATGCAGTTCACAGTAAAAAATACATTTTGATCCAGAAAACACATACTTGCAACTAAAAATTTCAAGAAACTTGTCTGATCTTACTGCATGCAATGCACTCTCTCAGTTTCTATTCTATCTACTCTATTTTATTTCATTTTTGTAAGTGCTGGCCATAGCACATTAAATTAATTTCACAGCCCACTAATGAGTTACAACATGGTTTGAAAAGCAATGTCTTAAGCAAACCAAATTATGAAAAACACAATACCTAAGAAATAAGACATAGAAAAAAGGGGGAGCTTTGTAACCACTGAATCAAACAAAGTTAATAAAATATAAATTCTAAATGCATTTATGTTTAATTTTAATAAATCAATGACACAACTCATTCAGGAATTCAAAATCCATCTCTGACATTCCCCCCCCCCCAAAAAAATAACCGAACTTAAGGAAACAAAATGAATATCAAAAGATAATTCAAGTGTTTCCTCTGCCTTTGTATTTAAATATAAATTATTATGAATTAAATAAAAATTTTGAAAGGCAAGGATAGCACTACAATAAAACGTAAAAACCCTTTCATAGGTTTCACAAGTTTTGGATTGCTTTCCATACAGATAAATTTTGGAATGTATAGACACAAAGGCCTCTTGCAATACTCAGGTCAGAATATGAACTGAAGATTCACCTCTAAATGAATCCCAAAGTGCCAGGAAAATAGTGCCAAAGTAATTCTAAATACTCAGTGGCTGGCTTAATGATCTCTGTGGACTACTAGTTTCAGCCTAGCCACTTAGCAAGGTGGGACATGGTGGAGGGAGATGTCTATATTATTTATTTTTAGTTATACATGTGCTAGAGGATGAGAAATGAAGATTGGAATGGCTCCACATGATTGGGTACGTTCTGAGAACTCCAACACTTGGATAGCATTCCACTGAGCAAAACAAATGTATGGATGGCTTTTCTCATCAAAGTGTTCTTGACTTCTGGAGGGAAATTGCTAGGTTTTACTAATGTCCACTAGGGAGCATTTCTACTTAGTCTTTTTACTTCCTTCATTTTCAAATGACATTAAAAATTTTCAATTTCCAAATTGTTCTAGCAATAACATGATTAGAAAGGTAGTCAATATACTTTGGGATGGTTCAACAATGCTGCCAAACTATGACAGCACTACTTAGACGGGATTGGAGAGTACACAGCAGCCTAAGAAACATTAAGTATGTTTGAGGGGCTGTAGACCTGAATCATTTTAAACTTTCCATGATGAGAAAGGAAAGAAAAACATTTTTATCTGGCCAGAGTTTGTGGATGTACTTTCACTGAAGCTAATTAAATGAATAAGCAGTCATACCGGGTGTTGTCATGTGTGTAACCATTCTCTAGGAAAGGAATTAATTTAGCTTCCCGTACTGCCTTATATGTGACATCCTCAGATCTTCCTAAATCCTCTTTCCTTCACTTAATAAAAATAAAAACATAGCTAACATTTATTGAGTATTTAATATATATGTATGTAACCTATACTATCCTCTGTGGAAGATAACAGTATTAGTCACACTTTACAGATGAGAGAATTGAGGTCCCCAGTGGACCCATGTAACCGCTCTCAATTGCTAACCCATCGGCAAGTTAGAGAAGGACTTGAGCCAGAACTGAGAAACTAATCATCAAGTCAGCTTTGCAACAGGTTGTCAATTCCATTAACTAGGATTTTGCTTTTTTCATTTTAATAAGTCCCTGACCTGGCCCTCCATGCCTAAGTTCCTGCCCTGTAGTCCCATTGCCCAGAGACTGGAGTCTTGGCTTGCTCATGAAGTGTTTCTTAGACTGTAGTCCTGCTCAGACACCAGTGCTGAAGATCCTTTCTTTACCCCTCCAGATCCCTTCTCCAGCCTTCTCTATTCCACTCTCTGAGTCTGGGGGTTGACCTGTTTGGGCTCCCTTCTCCTCTTCCCGGCTGAGTTCAGTCAGTGAGTGCCCACACAGGAGATCAGAGGGAAGGAGGATAGTGAGTCAGGAGAATTTATCCTCCTGGCTCCCTTCCTGTGGAGTCACCTCAGATTTCACAGTGGGCCTGTCTATGCGATTGTCTCCTTTCAGGTGGCAATAACCACGACCTTCTTTCTCTCTTTGGTCCAGGGCTAGTAACATTCCCACTATGACTAATCCTGAGATACAACACTATCCCTCATGGCTTCCCTATACCCAGCCCATACCTTCTTAAATAGTCCCTTTGTTAAAACCTTCTCTAATCATCATCCTAATTTTTTAGTGGGTCATCTGTTTCTGCCAGAACCCTGACTGATATAACATCTGAGGTTCCTCAGACCTCCTGACTGCCTGGGTGTCTGTTTATTGCCAGCCAGCAGATAACTTCTGCTGCCAGTGCTTCCACCTGTTACCTCCCTATGGACATCTGATATGGACAACATGCCCTGACCTACAGTATTTGTTTACCAGGGTATTACCGTTCTACTGGATTAGGCTAGTATTTCTGATTTCCATGTTCTGGCATGATCCATCTTACCACTGATCAAGCTCTATTTCCAGTGGTAAAGGGGCTCAAAGAAAAGAGGGAAACACTCTGTCTTTTGCTCTGTCTTCATGTGTAAGCACTCAGATCTCTATCACTGGATCAATACCCCTGGTATTACTAGTACCATTGGCTCCACGCACGTTAGCTTCATCATCCGTACCGGAGTCTCTCTGTGCTACTGACATGGCAAAAGTACCAAGTGCTAAATGTTTTGTCTTATCTGAAATTAAACAGTGTGACTGGCTTACTTTCATCTTGATGTGTTCACAAAGAAGACTTATACAGCAGAGAGGTAATAGCACAGAATTCAGAGGCTGGGAACAGTGGAAGATGATCTTTACCTGTTCTTTCAGTGTCACTTATCCCCATCAATTGTCAATGAAAAGCCTGCAGGCATGGGCGGAACCATCTGAAAGTTTGCACAAGAAAGTATACGCAAAACTCAGAGGGACTATGTAGTTTTCCTGTGGTTCTAAGGCCTCCAAACATTTTCTCCTTGGCTATTATTCTGTTACTACCTGTCCCCCCAATAATTACATGTCTTTCCCCTCCATTTATCAACAACACAGATACAGTGTTAAGCCTAAAGAAGAGTAAAATCAATTAAAAGTTCTATTTTAAGATCACTGTATGTAAAATGTCTTCTTCCTCTTCACACTTTTTTGATTAATGTAGAACATTCTATTCATCTTGAAAGTGGAGAGCAAGATGAGGGTATTACACTTTTTGCTTTAAGTAAATGTATTCTAGAACATTAATAACTTTTAGGCCAATTTTTAAAATCCACAAAATGTAATAATTCTAATCCAAGAATCAATGTCTCTGCATGAAAATCAGGAGTGATTCAGCTTTCAAATATTAATTTGTCTAATCAATGATAACATGAAAAGACAAGCTAATTTCTCTTTGAAATATCTATCCCATTATACCATATATTGAAAATATAACTGGCTCCCATTTATCAATGTCTTCGTTAATTTTGTACTTTTATATTCTCAGAAGTTTAGGTCTAAACAATTAATGTGCTGAGTCACATATTTCAGATAATTTACCTAATAAATTATCTTAAGTGGTTTTTCCCTCTCGCCTATTACCAATCATTTCTCTTCTTACTCTAATATTCTTTTGTGCCACCTTGAAACAACATTAAAATAAAAAAATGAATGGTCAGTTATGTTACACATTTTTATCAAGTTATTTCCCTACCTCCTATATATATGTCATTTTGAAAAATACATTCGTATGTATTTATGAGCAACAGTATTTTGCTATCGATAAAGTCATAGAGTAATAAAAATGGAAGAGAATGGAAGAGGCCATCTTCTTCTTTCTGTTATATGTATTGGCAAGCCTGGGTGTGGGCAGCTGTAGGGCTAGTCAGAACTAGGAAACTAGTTAAGGGTGGAGAATGCAAGTATTGATCAAAGAAGGAAGTCCAAGGAGATGGAATGGAATTATTTAAGCTGGCCAAGACTCAGGAAGCTATATAAAAGCAAGGAAGGATAGATGGGTACAGTGAGTTCAAAGTATGCAACCTAACCTTGAGGTTCAGGAGTGTCAGAGACTGAGAAGAACAGGGGACTCAGCAACCATGGCATTTTGCAACAATGTTGTGAGCCCTAGATACTAGGATAGAGAAGTTGCTCAAAGAGTCATGGGGAGTCATGGGTATACAGAACCTGTATACCATGTTCACAGAAAGAGAAGACTAAACTTGTCTTTCTATGAAAGGATAGAAAGCTTAGTGAGATAATTTTTTTTTTTTTCTGGTAGAGGTAAATGTTTGCTACGTAGGTAGTTGGAGATAGTCTTCCAGTCTGAATCTCTTCCAAATATATTAGATGGTGAAGCAGGGTCAAATAAATGCTTACAAACATAGATTTTAGAACCAAATTACCTGGGTCCATAACCCTAGCTTCAATTCTTACTATCCCTATAAATTTTTTGTGCCTCTGTTTCTCCATCTGTGAAACGGGAATAATAACAGCATTCCACTATGTTGACACGTTGATATATTAGGTAAATTAGTAGCATATTAATTTTTAATAGTAGTATTTTTATTATTAATGGAAGGAAATAGAACCAGATTCCCCTTGTGTAAGCTTAGATCAAACATGTAAGTGTAGGAGGAATGTTTACAACAGCGAGGAAAAGGGAGGGCTTCAAGAAACAGCAAATTAACCTTGATGCCTGAAGCTATATTAGACAAACCTCAGTCTTATGCAAAAATATAAAGAAAAAATTATTATTGCTGTCCCTTTTATGAGGGACAGCCAGGTGGTTTCCCATAGAGGCCTTTTCCAAAGTAAGAGTATGCCTGCCCACCTCCCCCCCCTCCCCAAGCCTCTTTCTGGAAGTTCTGGGTCAAATTTACCCAAGTGGTAGTGATGGAGACATGGCAATGAAATACGAGGAGCGAAAACTATAATTTTTTTAATAAAAGGAGTCTTGTTAGATTGAAGGATTAGGAGAAGTGGTCTAGGTAAGTTCCTTATAGGCTGAAGGAAAGGACCACATATCTTGTGTGCCAGGAAACATCTGATCTTCCTGGAGTGTTGGGTTAGTTCTCATTAATCTGGGGAGGAGTAGTCTAAGGAGAGTCAGAAGAGAGGAAGTTTAGCTGCCCAGCAAGCCCCAGGTAAGAGGAAGTCCTTTAGGGGAGGAGTTACTGTGGGCAGGGAAGCATTGCACATGAAAAACATGCAACAGAAATGGTTTCTAAAGTGCTGGAGAATCTTTATGCCACATGTTAGCTGTGTGATCTTGGGGGAACTCCTTCCATCACTAAGCCCCATGGTGCTCATCTATAAACTAGGGGTAAGAGTAGTACCTTACCAATGGTTGCTATGAGAGTTAAATGAGGAAGTGCATGGAAAGCATTTAGCAGCAGTTCAGCAGAGAGTAGATACTAAATAACTATTATTACTACAAATAACTAGGTTGTCCACACCAAGATAGCCATTCAGTAATGAGGAAGACCAGAGCATGTTGCCCCATGCCTTTTGGGTGAGGGGGGCAAGTGAATAATGATCGTAACAACCACCTTTCAGGATGCTGCTAGTGCCCCTTAATCCAAACAGCTCACCAGATGGCAGACCATGAGGGAGTCTGGCACGTTAACTACAGTCCTGCAAAATCTTCTCAAGGTGGATTCCTGCCTTCTTACAAATGGCCACGGAATGAAACTGTGCAAAGAACAGTGCCCACTGGGCCCAGAGGGGTCTGAGGCACTCAGGAAATGATGTTGATTCAAAGTCTGTGTCTGTGTGGCATGCATGAATGTTGTGTCACCAAACCCTTCACAGCCTAGAGGGTCAGAAGGGAATTTGGAGGAAATAGAACTAGCCAAACTGAGAGATCAGGATACCTCAGGAAACTGGATCTGACCACTAGAGTTAGAGTCACATAATTAAATAACCAGCCTCATACTGTGACAAAATATGATCATGATAAAGGGACACTGAGGCCTAGAATCCTGGGAATATGGTGGTGGGGAGAGAGCAGAGGTCCACAAGGATGACAAGGGTGGTTTCTTAGTCTGCTTTATGCTGCTGTAGCAGAATACAACAGACTAAGTAATTTATAATGGACAGAAATTTATTGGCTCACAGTTCTAGAGGCTGAGAAGTCCAATATCAGGGTGCTGGCATCCGGACAGGGCCTTCTTGCTGTGTCATCCCATGGTGGAAGATGAGAGAGGGAGAGAGAGAGGGAGAGAGAGAGTGAGAAAGAGAGAAGGTAGAAGGGGGCTAAACTAGCCCTTTTATGATGAACTCACTCCCAAGGGAGCAACATTAATCCATTCATGATGGCAGAGCCCTCATGGCCCAATCACTTCTCAAAGGTTCTATCTCCTAATACTGTCACACTGGTAGTCAAATTTCAACATGAGTTTTGGAGAGGACAAACATTTAAACCATGGCATTCCACACCTGGTGGGAAGCTGGAAATAATGAGTCGGTGGAGCCGAGCAGTTGGTATGGACGGGTGGCTTTCTTGCCACGGAGTGCAGAATTACCCTTGTGGGATTGAGGGCCCCAGTTACCAGATCTGCAGACTCCACAGGAGGCTGTTGAATGTTGAAAAGCCTCATATAAGCTGTGGCTTGGAGCAGGATTTAGGAAGAGTGGTTGCTACATTCATCAGAATGTCTAGGAGTAGTTTCTGGGAGCTCTTTTAGGACTCTTTTAGGACTTAAGACTATGGCAATCTTTGCAGACTCTGAACCCAAGACTAGATTTTAGGACCAGTGCTATTGGCTTGGAATGGGCTTATCCATTCAAACATCTGGATATAAATTGGGATGCTTAATTGGTCTGCAGGCAGCTTGGGAATCAGATTAACCCTTCTTCCCACGATAGAAGTCTGTGGAAGTAGTCTTAGACAGTTAACACAGTCTTTTACCCTTTTAGGGTTAGAATTGACATCTCAATGGGAGCTCCCTTAGGGAATTCACTTGTCTCCCTCCCAATGTGTTTAAAGTTGCAAGAGGACGAGGAAACTCACAGCACACCATCTCCACTTAGTCTTAAGGTTGGCAGTATTCACCTGTATTTGGGAGACTCCCCTAGACTTTTATAGGTTAGAATGGAAAGTTTCATTTGCTCATCCTAGACTGATAGTGACTGAGATGCTTTTCCCAGTCTCAGGGGTACCCATGTGATGCCAATGTCGATGGACCAAAAGAATGATTTCATACTGCATTCAGAAGCCTTCGTATCCGTGTGGATTTGTACGGTCCTGATGATTTTCATGGAGGCTGCAGGTGAGGAGGGTAATTCATTAACAACCTAACGAAAGCATGGATCGTCTCCCCCAAAAGAGACACAAATTCTTACATACAATTTCAGGTCCCCAGAAACCTACCCATGAATTCCAGGTTAAGAATTTCTACAGTAGAAACAGGACCAGCAAGAAGAGGTTTTAGGTTTTAGGCTTTCTTCCTTGAAATATAAATTCTATTATTAATATATTCTAATTTAGTGTGTTTGCTGTTTGTTTCCCTGTTTTAGTCCACAAAGTATTTGGGGCTATAAAGACATTTTAAGATGCACTTTTCTTTCTGTTCCTAAATTCACAGAATGTCATTACATTGGGATAATTTCAATAACCTCTGGAATTATGTGTTATTGAAACATCTCTTATTAATCATCAGTTATTCATCACAATTTTCTGTTCCCCTTGGTACACTTGGTACCTTTGTTCTCTTGGTGACATTATTCTTTAAGGCCATCAACACACTGACGCATTGGCATACAAACCTATTAGCACAAAATATTTAGTGCAAAAATCCTAAATGACAAAGAACTATGGTAAGAAATAGGGGAAATCTAGCTAATCAATGTTGCTGTAGTTTTATTATCAAGAAATCTGGAATTTAATTCATAAATATTAATCAAGATTTTACTCATCTTAGAACATGTTAACTATGCAACTATAAACTTCATACCTTATTTTTTTCTTTTATCACTTAAGAATATAGAAATGCTTGTAACTTATATGGCAACTCTCATCTTGGATCTAGAAAGTAATGCCTTCAGCTTTCAAACTTGCTTCATAAATTGCCCATTCTTAGAAATGGTGGAAATATTTTACATTATCTGAATAATAATGAACAGTCCTCCTCAGTGATTTATAACCCTAAGAGCTTTATAATTTGATTTATGAACAGCTCTCAAATTTTCCATTGGCAGTTCGTACAACTATGAGTAAATTTTCTGGCCAAATGACTCAGTATTTTGCTGCATGACTAATCCCACACTCAGTGTGGAAACTATATAAATGTATTCTATTTGCTTGTGGATAATATATGATTGTTTTTCAAAAACTATCTGCAAAGCATTATATAGTAGATGAATTCAATTGTATTGATGATTTTAAGCTCTCAAACTCAGCAGACTTTTTTGAAAAGTCTATAGTGCTCACAAAAAAACAACAATTTTTGTTTCACAGCATGATCATGGATTCTTCAGCCTGGCAACCCATAGAACAACAAATCCTAATAACAAACTCTAATTTAAAATTTCTAAAATGTTAAAAGAACAATCTGGAATGATTCCATTTGAAATATTTTCTTTTATAATGATACTTTTAAGTTATTTTAAAAGTTTTTATTATGGTAAAACAAATATAAAATCCTTTCCCAGGGAGTATTTGCTGAAAACAATATTCGATATTACTGCAAATTATTAATTATTTTTTCTTCAAAAACTCAAATATTAAAAAGACAATAGTAATCCATCCATATGATGGCTTTCCTGACTGGTGGCTGGAAAGCACCTCCAAGATTATATTTGATGAGGTACGTTCTTCCAGATGATGCAGCTCCTTTATCTTTTAACACAAGCACATAAAAGACACTTTACCTAGAAACAAGGGGGCTACCAGTTCAAAATTAGTATGATTTACTCCTAGTAATTCATTACTAGAGGCATTCTTACCTGAACTTTTTGTTTTCAAGGGGGTAATGTTTCAATGTAACGTCCTTGTGTGCTTTCCAGTTGGGTAATTTGCTCACTTCCATATAGTTTTGTAATAAACATAGGCAATGTAGGCTACATTCCAAGACATTCCTTATCTTTCCCTAACAATCACTACTCAGGTCTGAGTATTAGTAGCCAAGGTTGGTGGGGAGGAGATGACCCTGGGCAGAGAGCCATCACAACTAGTCAGGCTGGATTTTAACTCCCCAGAGACAAAAGCAGCCTGAGAGCAGAAAGAACCAGTGGTGGTGGGGGTGGGGACTCAAGCAAAACGTTGAAACGAATCGCTAAATCACAAATCCCCAGGAGAATGCTGCCTTCTCCTCACTCTTCAATTCTTCCTCTCCCACTGCTAGTTCCATCCCCCAAGTTTTCTAGAAACTTGTTCAAATACCCCTATCCTGACAAAAAGATCATTGTTGGCCTTTATTCAGGCTTTAATTGATTTTCTACTCATCCCCTTTAGAATCAAATGTCTTCAAAGATTGCAGACAACAGCCCTCTTTTCTTTCTCATCTCTCATTCCCTCTTCAACTTATTAACATCTGGCTTTAGCCTCTCCTGCCATGATGAATCAGTTCTCTGGAAGGTTTCCAGAGGTCTCCTAGTCATCAGTCCTCAGTTCTTGTCCTCCTTAACCTCCCACTTGTGTATCTGTTCTATTAAGCCACTAAATTGGAATACTTGGCTTCTGCCATCCTGTCCTGCCCTTTGCTATCCTCCAGTCCACAAATGGAAGCTGTCTCCAAAGTTCTGATTCCAATTCTCTCTATAGCTTCTCTTCTTGCTCATTTCCTCCATTTCCATGACTCCAGCTAAAATCTGTTGATGACTCCACAGCTGTTTCTGGTTCTGACCTCTCCACCCACATTTCCATGGGCTTGCTGGATATTTTCACACCCATGTCCTTCTGACTCCTCCACCTCGGTGGGTCTAATACTCAGTTTGTCATCTTCCTCTTCAAAACTATTCCTCCACCGTAGCTCAAAACTTTAGGTCCCTTTTCCACAATTGGTTGCTACACGACTTAGGGTGAAAACTTTCTTTCTCTCTGACGTTTCTTCCTGATCCATAAACTAGGAACTGTGCCACAACTTCCCACCTCTAGAAAAGTACTGTGGAAGATGTTTCTCATCTTTGGAGGGTGGAAAGGCTTAGTGATAGGGAAAATCAGGGCGGGCCTGGCAGCCCACTAATGGGCAGGGCTGATGTATAAAAGTCCCTTCTCTGACTCAGGTGGGGCAAAGGCAATATACATAACCTAAACATTTGTACCCCTGTAATATATTGAAATAAATAAAATAAAATAAAATAAAATTGCAAAAAAAAAAAAAAAGTCCCTTCTGACACATGGGCCTGTCTCTTACTCACTCATGCTGTTTGCCTCATGGGTTGTAAAGTGTCAGGCTCTTCTTAGCTTCTGGTCTCTATGTGGGAATTTGTACCAGTTGGGTTCCTTCCTGCCCTAGTGTTGGGGAGGCCTGTCATTCTTCAGTCGAGACTGGGTGGGTATGCTGAATTAGGGGAAAAGGAATAAGATACCCCATTTTGGCCTTTAGTCTAAGCCATGTTCTTCAATCTAACTTTACCCTGAATAAAGTTAATATGGTATTTTAACTTCCTTTTTTTTCCTCTTGTCTATTCCCAATTTGGTCAACAATCTAAAGGGAAGAAGGGCTGCATGATGGATCACTTTGTATATATACCTGATATCAAACTCTTTTAGCTATCTTCCCCAACTCCTTTGTCTTCTCTTGGGTGACAATGCTAACTCACTGTCATAAAAAATCAACAAGTTTCACATACTTTTCCATTATGATTTTCATCTTTTGGTATGAAAGATTTTTGCTATGGTCCTCCTCCTCCATCCCTACTCTCAAACTTTAAATTTTTTGGTGACTTTTATACATCAATTATTCTTTTTTAAATGAAAAGCCAGTAGGAAGAAAAGATATGAATTCTACTAAATTAACTTCCAAAAAGGACTGATTGGCTGATTTAATATTTATTGAATTCTACAATGCGTTAGGCACTACATAAACACACAGAAAGAAGCAATTAATAATATGCTGTTATTTGGAAAAGGAAATGATAAATTAGTAATAAACAAATCAGAAAATAATAATGGAACCAAATGCTAAATACTTTCAAGAATTTGGTCGGCTTATTATTAGTATCCTTAAGACAACCGATGCAAAGAACAGACACGAATGCACCTGAAAAGAACTATCTATAATCCTACGGCATGGCAGTTAAGCATTTGCCTGCTAAAAGAGATAAATGATGTTCTTGTGTGCACTTGAAACTTATAAATGGCTACAGCGAGACTCAGGATGATAACAACTGTGCTAAAGTAATAGCTGAGAAAACCATAATTGCTATTTAGTTGCTTTTTGTTATTAAAAATGCAGCATCTGGGGCAATTTAGTTACTATGCTGTGTCTGTAGTCTTTGATGTTTCTGTTCAAGGATATGTAGGCCATTTCAGCTCATTTACAAATTTTAATCAATGAGAAGCATAAAGTAAAGATGACCTTCCTAAATTCTATTAGTTTTTTCCGCCCACTGTTTGCGAAAGGTAACTTCACTTTTTTTGTTGTTTTAAATTACTCCACCATGCCATTGTTGAGTCAATGCGGTAGAAAATTCTTCCTTTCCTGATGTACCACACGTTGCAGGCTCTCAGGATTCTCTTCAATAACCCCTGCATAATGGCCAGGAATACAGTTTCTCACTGCAGTGGGCTGCAGTATCAGGAAACCTTTAGCCATGTGCGTATGATGCAGTGCTACCTGTCAGACCCTCCGAGTGCCAGGAACCTCTGAAGCCTACCCTGGCATGCAGGGCAGCCTACACACTGACATTCAAGATGCCCACCTTACACATTGTCTGCAAGCAAGGTCCCTTGCATCTTCAACCCAAAACAACAGAATGAATGAGATGCGACATGTCAACAATTTGAATGTTTATTTTGTTTTAGGAAACCAGTGTAAATAAGAAAACATATCCATTGTTTTCCATGTTTATGAAATCTGGCATTAAGAGACTGCAGTAAGCAATGCCTTTTTAGGTCTCTTTTAATACTTGCAAATGGTAATTTGTTACTGGCCTTAAGAACATCAACAGTTAAGCTTTTATGCAGAGCTGTACAGCTGGTTTTTTGTAGTTAGAAAACAACAGTGATTTTGAGATCCCTGCAAGCAAATACAACTTAAGTATTCCTACCAATTCTTTATGTGTTTTTCAAAATTTTACAAATTATTTTTATGGCACAATTTCTTCAGCCTCTTAAATATTCCAAAACAAGAGTCCAACCTAGTCGTTATCAGAAACTCCACAAATGCAGTAATGTATTACCCTGTCACTATAATTGCAGTTTCCTTATGCGAGTAAATGAAAAAAACAAAAAACAAAAAAACAAATATACAAACAATCCAGCCCCAATACAGGGGAAGCCAGCATTGCCTTGCGGGCAGCAGAACACGGTACAGCACCGGCTGCCCAGGCCGCAAGATGCCGCAGACTGACTGCTGCAGCAGCCGCTTCCTGGCCAGGTGGCTGTGGTCCGCAGGAAGGCACACTGCAGCGCTCCCGGCATACCTTCTGCCTTGGCATTGCGCCAGCGTTAAATCCCCTGGCCACCAACTACAACATACTTTTTGCTGGTTATTAAGAGATGTGGGGAAGGGACGAAAGGGAGACGGAAGGTGGGCACGAGTGTGACAGATCACTATTGCCTCATACTGCCTAAAACATTTCTCCCCAAAATATTTACAAGCCAATCCCCAACTCCCTTCACCTGCCAGGTCTCTTAAATCTGAAATCTACTCTCCCTTCGAATGCACTAAATGAGTCAGGGTTTTACCGTAAACGCCTTTACGGATATAAGAGGATCTAAAAAGTGCCCATTTCTCGGCTGCGAAATAGCGTTAAGTTTGGGGATGGAACAGTTCACGCCTGCAGACCGGAGCGTTCTACTCCGGAGCGCTCCTAGTTTAGAGGGGCTTGGAGTGGTGTGGCCCTCCCGTTCCTGGAGGATCCCAATTCCCAGGGAAGGCCTTTCCCGGTGTTCGCGCTTCAGCGTGCGAGGAACCCCCCACAAGCAATAGCTCACCGGGCCGCATCCTCCAAAGCCCCAGCCTCGGGGCGGGGCGCAGGGAGGTGGGAGGTGGGGTAGCACCGCCTGGAGGCTCCAGCCAGCGCCTTACAGTTTTCCCCCTGGCTCCTTGGCGCCCCCTGACGCCGGGCTCCCCAGCAATTCGGCCAAGGAAGGCTGGATAGGCGGAAGCCCCAGGTGTCCGGGGAGCGAAGAGGCGCCTGGCCAGTGCGCCTGAGGACGGTGCGGACTGGCGGGCGGCCCCGCGGGAGGGCGCTGGGCACTCAGGCCCGAGCGCAGCCCGCGGCCGCCGCCGAAGCCGCCGCAGCCATGTCCGCGCGCCCGCGCTGCAGCATCCCGGCCGTGATGTCATCAGCCGATCCCCCGCCGCGGCGCCCCATTCCCGCCCCCCGCAGGCCGCCGCGGCTGCAGCCCGGGCGCCGCGTCCCCTCCCCGACCCACGTGCGCCGGGCTTCGGGGATGCTGAGGCTGGCGGCGGCCACAAGACGATGCGGTGGGCCCGAGCGGTCGCGGCGGCGGCGCTGCTCCTCCCCACTCGCCGCGTCCCCGGCGGGGCTGCGCCCGGGGGCTGTGCACGGACGGGGGCGGGGGTGCCTGGGGAGGGCGGGGAGAGGCTCCCCGCCGCCAAGTCGCTGCCTCGTCGCTGTCTGCTGAGTCATGGCAAGCGCTCCCCGCAGCCCTGGATCACTCGCGTAGCGCGGCTGGCGCGGGGTGCGCAGCCATTGGGCTAGGCGCGGGGCCGCGAGCGCCGGGCATGACGCGCTGAGCCGCGCTCGCCCGTGCCCGCCGTCCCGGCGTGCGCCCCGCGCGGGTGCCTGTGCCGCCGCCCTCCAGCCCCGCCGCCGTGTCGCCCCCGCCTCGCCCGCACCATGATCGCCGCGGCTTTCCTCGTCTTGCTGAGACCCTACAGCATCCAATGTGCCCTCTTCCTCTTGTTGCTTCTGCTGGGCACTATCGCCACCATCGTCTTCTTCTGCTGCTGGCACCGCAAGCTCCAGAAAGGGAGGCATCCGATGAAATCGGTCTTTTCGGGTCGTTCTAGAAGCCGAGGTAAGACACGCCGCGCCGGGCTTCTTCGGGCTAGGAGGAACATTTAAGCCGATTTGGAGAGTGAGGCGCTGCTCCCTCCCTTCTCCGCTGCCGCCCCTGTCCCCACCATTGCCCACTCCCCAAGCTGAGCACGTTTATTTATCTGACGCCCCTTGCCCCCTTTGCCCTCACCGCCGCCCTCCAGGCTCCCAGGTTTGGGTACCCGCGGCGATGCAGAGGGCAGGGAGCGGAGGAACGAACTCAGATTCTTAGAGTCAGTTTGCTGAAGCCCTAAGGGCAATTCCGGCGTCGTCCGGGGCTGCGGCAGCCTCGCCTTCGCCCATCCTTCGCTGGAGCTTAGGGGCTAGAAAGTAAGGCATGGAGAGTTCGGGGCTCCCCAACTCCCCCAGAACTTTCCCGGCAACTTCTCGCGAAGAAGTCACCTAGAGACCGATGGCCCAGCACTCCCCCTCTCTCCCCCAAGATGTTCCCACCAAATTCGAGGCGTCTGGACTGTGCCTTTCCGACCCTTGTCTCCCAGGTAAGTCATTAGTAATTCGGTAGGCGAAGAACAAGGAGTTAAATGAAGCCTTATTTTTCTCTTTTCTCCTCAGATGCTGTTATGAGATCTCACCACTTTCGTTCTGAGGTAATTTATTTAGCGCGCACGCTCAAGGTCAGAAGAAGTTCTCTTTCCTGAGTACCAATATTAATCACATGCGTGTTAAGAATCCAGTAGGACATTGAATGGCGAGCATGTTGTCCCCAAGCCGAAAGCGACACGTTTCTTTTTAAGTGATTCCATATTAGTGCCCAACGCAGGGTTTCAGTGAATTTCTTGTGCAGTGGAGCAGCCGTACAAGAGGGGGAAAAGCAGCCCCTAAAAGCGCTGCAGACCTTAGAAAACCTAGTCACGGGGTTGATAGCAGCTTAGTTTACAGTCTGTAATTTGCCGGTGGACGCTTATTCTGGGTGCCGTCAACTGACTGTGGTTGTGTACACTTGGATAAACGAAGAGCTTAGTGCAGAACACTTTGCTCCATATGCATTTTATTTTAGATTTTTCAATTTTACATTCCTATTCTCTCATAAAGCTCTCCGTGTTTTATTGGGGATCATCTGATGATTCTTGCAGTGATGATGATGTATGCTTAAGTGCTTATGCTAGTGCGCACTCTTAAATGCGGACCAAACATCTAGAGCAGGTAACCCAATCACTGTGCCCAGGTTCACCTGCTGTAGGAGGAGCTCCAGTGAAGATTTAAAGAAAATAAAAGACACAAGCTCTCCCTGACCCAGCATTTCTTTAGAAGTTTTCAGGCCAACTCCCACTTAGCATACTTAGTGTAAGGTAATTTTCCCTCTTTTTTGGGAAAGTTGCACACAGCTGGGATTGGAGGTTGCTGCTTGATACGGTTTACTCATCTTAGCAAAGACTTCATAGTTTCACACTCAGCATTTACCTGAAGTTATTTCACCAGTTAATCAGATGTTTTATTACACCCTAATGTTTAATTGGTTTCTAGTTGCTTAAAAGCTTTAACTGCATTATTATAATATCATTATAATGTTGCACCGTGAGTAATTCTACTGCATATAGCGATGGAGAGTGAAAACTCTATGCTCGATTTAGGATTCTTAAGAGAATAAGTTAACCAGTCAGATAATCAGAGGTTCCATTCCTGGCTTTACATTAACTGTGTGGTGCTGGAAAACTCTCTTAACTTATAGGCACCTCAGTTTCTCCATCTGTAAAATAGGGCCAATAGTACTTTGCAGGGCTATGGGGAGTGGGAGGCGGAATTACAGGAAATTATGTAAAAAAAAAAAAAAATCCACTGAGTTCATAGTAGGTATTCAGTACTTGGTAGCTATCATTATATTTTGTAAAATTCAATTTTAAAATGTATAAAAATAAAAGATGTGTTTGCAAATTTTCAAGTCTTTACTAAATTAAGTTTATGGAAAACAACAAACCATATCTATTATAAAGCAAGAGTTTTTGAATATGTGATTAATTCAATAGAACAACCCATTTAGATGTGACAGAAAGTAAATAATGGTCAGGGTGCAAACATCAAAATGTAGGATTTTGATTTTAAAAAGAGATTGGCAATTCCACACACATAAATGATAGAACCATAATAATAACCCTATTATGGATTATTATACTAGCCATCAGGCATTTCAGCTAAAGCAACAGAAAAAAAAATGATACAGTACTATGTCTTGTTTAGTTACCTCTCAGTTGAATGTTTGTCCTGAGCTTGCATTTGGTTAGGAGAGCTGGGGGCAGTTGTTTAATGCCTTAACTCATTCACAAGACTTTTGATACAGTTTGACATCTTTGTGTGTATTTGATATTTGCCTTTGATACTGGCTACTAGACTGTGAGCTCCTTGAGGGCAGGGACCATGTGTCTTGTTTAGGGCTGTATCCCCACTGCTTGACCCAGTGCCTTGTTTATAGTGTGCTATTAATAAATGTTTACTGAATGAATGAATGAAAAAAATCTCTTGGTGGTTGCTAGTTCCTGTAGCTGGCAAATAGAACTCAGAGCCGGGCAGAAAAGAAAAATGCGTATTCTTAGGACATCGCTTAGAATTCAACATTTGCTGAATCTCAACTCTTATTTGATCTTTACAGGCTGTTAAAAATTGCCCTGGGGTTTATACTAAAAATGTAAGTCACTAGTTAAAACAAAATGGATTGGATTAGAATATTTTTTTCCTAAGAAAATTAAGTATAATATTAGCTTAATTTGTTGATAGGGTACCCATCAACAAGTTCCTTCGGTAAATTATTCAAAGAATGTTATTTTATAAGTGCAAATCCTGAGACTGTGTTGCATGAGAATGTCATATTTCATTGGTGCTTTGTTTATATAAATAAAACATTTTCCCTTAAGGAAAACATAGGGAACTTTTTTTTTCTTTTCTCTTTCTATCAAGATGCAAGATTTTCTCCTTGAGAAATTCCTCTGAATTTACTTGGATTCTAGCATATTTAAAAAAACAGAATTTGAGTGACATGATGGATTTTCTTGTTGTTTTTTAGGAACAGCTACTGTAAAATAATTATCAAAGAAGATACTTCGATTTTCTGTCAAGTTTTAATCATATTGAACTAAGAAGTTAGTACTTTCTGTCCCTCATTCCAATCTCAATAAATAGATAATTCGCTTCCAGCATTTCTGTAGTGGTCAAATGAAAAAAATGAGCTTAGGATCTGCTGACTCACTTTGAAATATGAAAGAGCTTCAGGAAAGCCCTTGAACAGATGAAGAAGTTTGGCGAGCACTTTGACGCTTTCCTTGTCCAATTGGACAGGAAGTTTTAGCCGGTTCCCTCTCAGATAGTCAGAGAAATACTTCTCCAAGAGGAAAAACTATGGAATCAGGACTCAGTTTGTTCTGGGTAAGTTCTGTAGTCTGGAAAAATGTCATCTCTCTCATCTGGGGAACTGCAGCTTTTTTTCTCCTCAATAAGTGTATAATAAAGACATTATTTTCTTCCTCATGAAGTTAGAAATAAATAATATAGATGATTATAAGATGTTTTGGAACCATACAACCAACAACCGTTTTTATTATCACATACTTGCAAACTTTACTGGCTTTTTAGTAGTCCTCTAAATTTTAATAATAACATATGAGAATGTGAAATTATTAATCCATCTAGCATGGCCTGAACAGTATAAACCCATTTCACTGATAGATAAAAAGTCCCAATTAGAAATACATGTTTTGTGTATGCATATAAAGAACTTATCCCGTGAGTTTTTTGTTCTAAGCAGCTAGTGAAGAGAAGTGATTTCACATTGATGTAGGACACAGTTTAGAAACCAAGTGTTCATTCTGCTTTCTAGAATTCTGACATTTAAGAATTGTACTTTTCCTGAGGATTTATAATGTTTTATGCTGAAACTTTAAACAGTGGTAGACTGTTACCCCACATCTCTGTGGTGAAAGGCAGTGACAATGCTGATTTTAAGGAAATTTCAGAAAGTAATATGGGTAATTGAGGTACCATTAGATTATAAGAAAGAGTCTTGGGAGTACTTCAGTAGAATGAAGACAATTATAATGCCCTTTGAGAATACCCAGAGTGAATAGTGGTAAATGTTCCCTATTCACCAGCTCAGTGGAATAAGGGAAGCCTTGTTTGATAGAAGGAAGGGGAAGAGTGTGTTTTTTATCTATCGGGATTTGAGTAAATGTCTTTACTTCCCGTTTCAGGCAAAGGAATCAAAAGAGTTAAGCAGTTCCCGAAGAGTCTCATAGCAAGATAAGGACTGAGTGAGACAAGAATTCCCTGGCTACATTTTGTCTGTCCTGTAGTGTTTAAATGTGTCATTCACGGCCCAGAGAATAATATGCCCAGAATTTTCACTGAAAGAGAGAAATTTAGTTGAGTTTTTAGTGGACATTTCTTATAAAATGGAATAAGTAAATCCTTTAATTTTTTTTCAAGTGATTATCCAAATTATTCTAGATGAAACAATAGTTCACGGAAGCCCTCTTAGCCTCATCATGTTTCCAGAGTTTCTCTGTACCAAACCATGGGAGAACGGTCAGCAAATAACCACATTTCACAGCTTCTCATTAAATTTGCATGTTTCATTAAGAATTACCCAATTTAGTGGATTAGAGAAAATGATAGTTTATTATTGAGCTATTCTTTATAATTAAGTTATATTAATATTTATAAATTTCTTCGTCTAGAGATAAATTCTAGGACTAAATTCATTTATAATAATTAAGTCATTCACAAGTTGTAACATAATGTAGCGTTCATTTAGCGTCACCTAATTATTTTCAAAATGAACACATTTATTTATTTTTTTTCTGTATGAGCTACTGTGTTATACGCTAGGGCTAACAAAGGGTCTGAGATATAGACGCTGCCCTTGATAATTACTTCTAGGTCACTCCCAATATCAGTGCTGAAATTGTATAGTTACTGGTTTCTTCTGTTACGGTAACTGAACTGCTGTACTGTTTCCAACTATGAATCACAAATGTGGTGAGAGCATCAGAGGCTGCAGTGTACAACTGTACAGCTAATACACATGTAAAAAAGACAAATTCATCCTTTTCACAGAGCTTATTACAGCAGAGTGAACACTGTCATATAATTACTTTAGCTACATGGTGACAAAACAGAATTGCTGAAAGAAAAAAAAAAGGAAGAAAAAACTTCCACTTTTTATTTTCATGCAACCAAGTCAATTAAATGCAATCTAGATTAAAATTGAAACAAGAGCTTTTCCAGAGAAATTTGAATCTTTGTCTAACCTTAAGGCTCACAAATGACTGTCTTTGAAATTTGGATTGCAAAATAGAACTAGGCTAATAACAATTATTGGTATAATGAAATGAGTGTAGGAATAGGAGCTCAAAATTGTGGTTTGAGTTCTAGCTCTGCCACTCAATAACTGTTTTGCCTTGGTCAAGTCTTTCTTACAGTCTCTGAGACAGATTTTATGTTCTCCCTGGCAACATGAGGAAGCTCCTTCCAGGAGTAATAGGCCATGTTTCTGTGTACAAAGCATCATGCTGAAAAGGCTTCATGGAAAACATGATCCCTGTCTTCTAGGAGCTCAAATCATGTAAAGAAAAAAATATAACTAGCAAAAATACCAAGTAAAAATTATGTATAGAGAAGGAATGGTTGGAATAGTGGTGTTGAAATGATTGCCTCTAGCTGGGGTGATCAGAGAAGCCTTCCAAGAAGAGTTGATACTTATGCTGAAGGATGAAGGTTGTGTAGTAACTACAGTAGTCCCCTCTTAGCCAAGGTTTCACTTTCCACGATTTACCTACCCATGGGCAACTGTAGTCTGAAAGTAGTAAATGGAAACTTCTAGAAATAAACAGTTCATAAGTTTGAAATTGCGTGCCATTCTGAGTAGTGTGATAAAATCTCAAGCTGTCCTGCTCCATCCCACTCTGTCCTGACCAGGATGTGAATCAGCCCTTTGTCCAGCGTATCCGCACTGTCTGCCCTGGTTAGTCACTTAGTAGCTGCCTCAGGTATCAGATTGTCTGTTTCTGTATTGCAGTGCTTGTATTCAAGTTACCCTTATTTTGGCTAATAATGGCTCCAAAGTGCAAGAGTAGTGTAGTGATCCTGGCAATTCCGATGTGCCAAAGAGAAGACAAAAAGTGCTTCCTTGAAGTGAAAAGGTGAAAGTTCTCAACTTAACAAGGAAAGAAAAAGAATCGTATGCTGAGGTTGCTAAGAGCTAGAGTAAGAGTCTTCTATCCACAACATTGTGAAGACAGAAAAAGAAATTCTTGCTAGTTTTGTTGTTGCACTTCAAACTGCCAAAGTTAGGGCCATAGTGCGTGATAAGTGCTTAGTTAAGATGGAAAAGGCATTAAATTTGTGGATGGAAGACATGCACAGGAAACGTGTTCTGATTGACAGCAACATGTTGCACCAGATTTACTTAATCTTAATTAAATTAAACATCACAGGTATGTGTGTATAGGAAAAAACGTAGTATATACAGGGTTTGGTCCTGTCTGTGGTTTCAGGCATCCACTGGGGTCTTGGAATGGATTACTCATGAATAAGTGGGGACTGTGGTACCTGGGTAGATTGAAAAGGAATGAGAGTAAACCTCCCAGGAAGGCAGAATAGACAAAGATTTAGGAAAGCACATGCCTGTTTTCAGCAGGATTACAGCAAAAGGTTCTTGAGATTGCCTATAGGAATATAGAGCTGGAAATATTAGTAGGGGCCAGCTGCAAGAAAAATAATTTTCATATACTGCTTGACAGTTGACAAAAAGGCTTTGACATAACATTATCTTACTTGAGCACCTTAGGAAGACACCTGCTATTAGCCCTCTGAAGAGAAGCAAAAAATCACCTTTTGATTTAGTTTCCAGCAACTGTAATAAAACAGGCTGATCACTCTTTTACTCTCTGCTGCAGAGGAGAAAATGACCAGTTTTAGGCCTTTCTGGTCACTCTGAGGCTGAGGTTATGAAGGGTACCATGTTTTTGAGGTCCAAGAACCAGGTGTCATTGGGTTATGTTTTGACTGCAGACACCATTTGTCCACGGATTTGTGGCAACCTGCTCATGTGTTTAGTGTGGTCTTTACAAATCCTAATGCAAAGTATAATAAATTTGCAGGTGATTCATTATGTACAAGACCATTTTTATTAGCTATGAAATATATTACAGATTTTAAAAGTATTTGAAATGTGTAGAATGACTTTTCAACTTCTTCCTTGAAAATTCCTCTCCCTTAATAATTATTCTAAATGTTTATCCCCTCTTGAGATCCTTAAACCTACTCTCTTACCCTCAGGCAGTGACCTTTGTCTCCTAACTCACAGAGAACATTAGTGCATCAAGTAATAGCTCCTTAAACTTCTTGCCCCTGCAAACTAACTGACGTCTTAACCTTCTCCGTCAGTCCGGTGGAAACTTCATCTGTCCTCCATACTGATGTTTTATGCTGACGTGGTGAATTCCTTTCTTCCTGTCTCTTGGGCAATTTTCCATTAGTCATCCCCTCCCTCTCTGCTGGCTTCTTTCCCTTACATATAAACATCATACATGCTGCCTATTGAAAATAATAACAACAGCACAAAACTCCCCTGTACCACCAGCTCTTCTCTTGGTAAGAAAAGTTTCTTGAAAAAGATCATTTATTTGTTACCCCCTATTCCTCACCTCTTATTTATTCCTTAATATAATCTGGCTTTTGATGGTGCTATTTAAAATTACTCACACTTAGCTCATCAATGATTTCCAAATTGCTAAATTGAATGTTTCAGTCTTAAACTTAATTGATCTATCTAGTATTTGATACTGTTGGCCATTGATTACTTCTTAAAACTTTCATCCTGGTATTTGGATGACACTCCCTTAATCTTCCCCACCCCCTTTTCCTGGCCCTGGCTGTCTCTGTTTCTGTACTGGATCCTCTGCCCACTTATAGGTTGATATTCCTTGTCTTAGGCCTAATTTTTTTTTTTAAACAGCTTTATTATGATATAATTTACATACCATAAAGTTCACCCATTTAAAGTATATAATGAAGCGGGTTTTAGTATTAATATATTCACAAGATTTTACAACCATCAGCACAGTTTAATTTTAGAACATTTTCCTCACCCCAAAAAGAAACCCATACCTATTAGCAATTACTCTCCATTCCCCTCCCTCCTTTACCCTTCAGCTCTAGGCAGCCACTAATTTAGTTTTTGTCTTAATAGATTTGCCGGGCCTCAGTTTTGCCTGTTCAGGTTTTAAAATGTGGAATCTCACCACGCTTACTGTTTTAGTTTACCCGCTATGTAATGGTTACTCTGAAATCTGTATCTAGAATTCAGACCTCACTTTTTTAAAATTTTATTTTTTGTAGAGATAGGGTCATGCCATGTTGCCCAGGCTGGTCTCGAACTCCTGGCCTTAAGCAATCCTCCTGCCTTGGCCTCCCAAAGCACTAGGATTACAGGCGTCAAGCCACTGCACCCAGCCCCATACCTTACTCTTGACCTCTAGATCCAGAGAGTCAACTATGTTTTCCTCATTTTCACATAGATGTCCCGTAGGCATCTCAAACTGAACATTTCTAAAACTGAATTCATCAATCCTTTACCATATGCCCCCATTTTGGAGAACGCTGCTACCTTCATCTAGTCCCCCTACTCCCTGCAGTCACTCGAACTAGACATATAGAAGATATAACAGACCGTTTCCTCATCCTTGCTGCTCTATTTGTCTTCTCCTTTAAATGTCTCTAGACTCTGCCTTCTTTACTACCCCCATTGCTATTTCCTTGCTATAAGCCTCTGAACAGTTTCCTCGGCATGCACCTCCCCAGTCCATCCATGCTAATTTAATAAGGATCATTTCAAAATACAAATTAGTTATTAAAACTTGTATCAGTCATGGAGACCTTTCAGATTCAAGTAATAGAAAACCCAACTTAAAATGGGTTATTAACAAACAGGGATTTATATTCTGTCATAGCAAGAAGTCTAGAGATGGCTTCAGATTTCACTTGAGCAGTTCTACTGTGCCGTTGCTGGTATACTTGGGATAATCTTGGTCTTTTCCTCATGGTTGCAGGATGGCTGGCACAGTTCCAGACATCATCCCCAAATCAAAGGAAGGAAGGAGGGGCGGAGCAAGCTATGGATGTTTATCAGAAAATCAGTATATTTGCCAGAAGCCTTTTCAGTTAGATTTCTACTTAACTGTCACCGGTTAGAACTGTCACAAGTCCATCTCTCACTGCAAAGAAGGCTTGGGATAGGAGCTTTTATCTTTCCTAGCCTCTGTAGTAGAGGTAGGCAAAGGAGAAAAAGCTGAGTAAACTGTATTCTGTAATGTAGCCCTCCTTAAAATCCTCTGGTAGCTTCCCACTTCCTTCAAGGTAACAAAGCTCATCCTTCTTAAAATAACATCAAAGGGATCCTTGTACTCTTGTCCCTGTGAAAGGTCTAGTCTACCATTTGTCCATACTTGTAGTTCTCCAATGGACCATGACTTTTTAAGATTATTGTTTTTGTCCATGTTATTTCCAACTGAGAAAGCCTCTTTTTCTTCCTTTCCTTTCTTTTCCCACCCACCCCCAATAAAAAAGCAAAAATACTCAAGCACAGAAGGCTAACTCTTGTTCTTTCTTCTAAACCCAGTTCATAGGTTATCTCCCACAGGAAACTTTCTTGACTCTCTCTTCATAATAACAATTGAGTTTTCTGTTATTTGTAAGAATCTTAAAGACAGTGTATATTCCCACTTCTTGGCTTAGCATCTGGCACATAGTGAAGCTTAGTAAATGTTGGATAAATGAATGAATATTTAAAATTTTCTACAAGTCAGTTTAATTCTCAATTCTTATGGATTTTGTAATTTTCCAAATATCCTGTATTCCTCTTAAGAAGAAAGAGGCAGGTGCCCTTCAATTTTTATTTTAGACATACAGTTATACTTTATTTATGCCATACCCTGTGTTTACTTTGAGGATACACAGATTCAGACACTTTAAAAAATGAGTTGAAAATATCCCCTAACTTTTTTTTATTGAAGAGATTTTCATACTTTGATCTGAGAGTTTGAATAGAAGTTTAATATTTAATGTTTGTATTTCAATTTGTAATCTAAAAAGTCCATATAAATGTATTCTTAATTATCTTACAACCAATTTACCTGATAACCAGGATTGTTATCCAATTCCAATTCCTGAATTTATGTTTTGTTTACAGTCACATTGGTGTCAAGTGGTGTCACTTTAAGTGTCATGAGCTTAAGAGGAAAGAGGCTGGACAATTTTTACATGTAATTTATGCATTCAAGCCAGATGAGGGCCATATGGTGTGCTTTGGTAATCTGTTAAACTAATTTTGAGAAATGTAGTTGTATATTTGTGTGAAGGGCATCCGAAACGGCAAATATCGAGGTAAATATAAAATACCATTTTATTTCTCTTAATTTCTTTAAAATACATATAATTATTTAAAGCACAAATTATAACATTGTCTCATGGGGTTTATAATGTATATAGATGTTTGACAACTTTAGTGTATAGAATGGCAAGGGAGTAAATGGACTCCCTGTAGGATTGTAAAGTTTCTACATTTTATATGAAGTGGAAATTAACTTAAGCAAAATGAAAAGTGGAGGACGCATATTTTAATCCCCAGAACAGCCAATAAAAAATAATGCAAAGCAGAGAAAAACCCAAATAGAATTCTAAAACATATCCAAATGATTTGGAGGAGGCAGGAAAGAGGGAATACAGAAACAAAAAACCAGAGGAGACAGATCAAAAATAAATAATGAAATTGTAGACCTGAATTCAACCATATCAATAACTACATTAAATATTAATGGGCTAAACACTCTAATTATGAGACAGGGATTCTCAGAATGGATAAACAGCGAGGCCTGACTATATGCTATTTACAAGAAATACACTTTAAGTGAATGGATGGAAAGATATAAGCGATGCGAACAATAAACATAAGAATATTTATATTAATATCAGTTAAAATAGATATCAAGGCACATAGTATTAACAGAGAAAAAGAGCGATGTTCCATCATGATGAAAAGGTCAGTCATTCAGTAAGACATAATCGTAAATATATATGTACCTAATACAGAGCCTCAAAATGTATGGAATAAACATTTCAAACATAAATGGAGACTTGGACAATGCTCTAATCATAGTTGGTGATCAAAAAAGTTTATAAGCATCCCTCTCTCAGCAATTGATAGAACATCCACACAGAAAATCAGCAAAGATGTAGGTAAAGATCTAAACAACCCTATCAACTATCTTGACCTGATATTTATGGAACACCATACTACCATGATTAATTCACAAAGACAGACTGTATTGTGGGCCAGAAAGCATGTCAATAAATTTAAAGGATTACAATAACACAGATTATATAGGAATCAGTCATAATATCTCTAGGAAAACCTCAAATATTTGTAAATTAAATAAAATGCTTCTAAATAATTCACATGTCAAAAAAGAAATCATAAAGGAAATTAGAAAATATTTTCAACTGAGTGATAATGAAAACAAAATATCTCAAAATTGTGGGGTGCAGCCAAAGTAGTGTTCAGAGGAGAACATATAGTTTTAACTGCTTATCTTAGAAAAGAAGAAAAGTCTAAAATCAATTAAGAAAGCTTCAACCTTAAGAAACTAGGGGAAAAGAAAAAGCAAAGTAAACACAAAGTAAGTCACAAGAAGGAAATAATACAGATGAGAGCAGACATGGATGTAATAGAGAAATGACATAATAGAAAAAACAAAACCAGAGTTAGTTCTTTGAAAGGATCAACAAAGTTTATAAACTTCTAGCTAGACTGATCAAATCACTGGTATTACAAATGAAGGAGAGGTTATAACTATAGAACCCTCAGACATTGAAAGGATAAGAGAATATACTATACAACTTTATGCCCACAAAATCGACAACTTAGATGAAATGGATTTTTTTTTTAATGAGATGGGGTCAGGCAGGAGTGTAATGGTACATTCATAGGTCACTACTGTCTTGAAACCCTCGGCTCAAACAGTTCTCCCACCTTGGCCTCCTGAGTAACTGGGACTACAGGAGTGTGCCACCATGCCTGACTTTTAAAAAATATTTTTTTTGTGGAGACAGCATCTCACTGTGTTGCCCAGGCTGATCTCCTGGTCTCAAGCATTTCTCCCACTTTGGCCTCTCATGAAATGGAAAATTTTTTTTGAAAACTATAACTTATCAAAATTGACACAACATGTCAATAATGAGATGGCTTAGTTGAACTAAGTTGAAAATAGTTCTTTTCCTTGGGGTCCCCTGAAAGAATCTTGTGTGGATCCTTGAAAGAGTTTTGTGGACCCCAGGAGTCTGTGGAACACACTTTGAGAATTACTGCTTTAGATCGATGCAGTTTATTGTATGTATCTTATATCTCAGTAAAGTTAGTTAAAAATATATATATATACATATATATTTATAGGGGAGACTATGGGAATTTATTTTCCTTTAAAAGTTTTTGTCACTTTAAGTGTATAAAACACTGCCTGACAGTATATCTAAGACTATGGCATTTTTGATAGTATGATTGAAAAAAGTTCTGTCATCCCATTTCTTTTAGACTTACTTATAAAATTTATTTTTAAGACAGCGTCTTGCTATGTTGCTCAGGCTGGTCTTCAACTCCTGGCCTCAAGTGATCCTCCTTTCTTGGCCTCCCAAAGTGTTAGTATTACAGACATGAGCCATGGTGCCCTGCCTTATTTTTTATTTTTTTTATTTTTTATTTTTTTTGAGACACAGTCTCACTCTCTTGCCTGGGGCGAGTGCCGTGGCCTCAGCTTAGCTCACAGCAACCTCAAACTCCTGGGCTCGAGCAATCCTACTGTCTCAGCCTCCCGAGTAGCTGGGACTACAGGCATGCGCCACCATGCTCGGCTAATTTTTTCTATATATATTTTTAGCTGTCCAATTAATTTCTTTCTATTTTTGGTAGAGACGGGGTCTCGCTCTTGCTCAGGCTGGTCTCGAACTCCTGAGCTCAGGACGATCTGCCTGCCTCGGCCTCCCAGAGTGCTAGGATTACAGGCGTGAGCCACCGCGCCTGGCCCCCTGCCTTATTTATATAATTTTTTATTGGAAGAGCCATCTGTACACATCTATAAAAGTAAAATAAATTTACAAAATAAATACAAAAACAATGAAAATGGTTTGACCAATTTGTAAGGACGGCAGAAAATTTTTTAAGGAAAGTTGCCCTAGATATGTGGGGAACTTTCTTAGCTTTATGTAAATAACTTTTCTTGTCTATTTATCTATACCTATCTATAGCTATTTACTTATCCATCCACCTGTTTGTCTATCCATCCATCCATCCATCCATCCAATCCTTCCTTCCTTCTTGATAGTATTTCATCATGCCAAGAACTGCTCTGATTCCAAGATCTTGAATTCTGCAATATCCTTCTCTGATCACACATCTTCCGTCTCTGCACCTCATCATGAGTTTCTAATGAGTTTCCTCCTTACCTCCATCGTGACCTAAACCTTCCCAGCCGGTCAGCACCTTCAGATTTAATTTCATTTGCTGTTCTGCTTGGTATAAACCTTTAGGTCAACTGTATAGAGAAACTTTCACTGTTATTCTTAGTTCACTGATAGAACTAGTTCTTCTGCCACAGTGGCTTTGCCAACTCCCAGACTTGGGTGAACCTCATTGACTGCTTTTCGATTTTTGTGCTTAGGAGGCCTATCCTTATTGAACAGTTTCACAAAACCCATCCATTTGGTTTATTGTGTTATCCAACAGTCATCACTGGTCTTTTGTAGTGTATCAATTAGCTTCTTTTTTTTTTTGTAACAAACCACTGAAAACTTAGTGGCTTAGACATTAATCATTTAGCTCACAATTCTGTGGGTTGGTGATTTGGGCTGTGCCCAGCTCGTCTGAGTCAGGCTTGGCTCATCACGGCTGGAACTCTCTCATGTGTCTTTGGTCAGCTTCTGGCTGACTCACAGTTTTCCTGCACATGGTCTCTCCTCTTCCAGTAAGCCAACTCAGGTTGGTTCACATATGGTTAGATTCAGGTTCCAAATGCATCAAGAGTAGAAGTGTGCAAAGCCTGTTGAGGTCTGGGTTCTGGGCTTCTGTGTGCCCCTGCTAATGTTGTTTTGGCCAAAGCAAGTCACAGGGAGTGGGGAAATAGAGTCCTGATAGGAGCATTTTTATAGTATTGTGGCCACTTTTGCAATCTACCATAGGTAATCTTTTGATTTATTTCTGGTTTGCTGCTTTCTACTATCCTCAAAGCACTCATTGTAAGCTTCTGTTTTCCCTGGACAGTCTTTTCCAATTTTTTGGCTTTCATATATGGGAAATTACTTCCACCTGAAATTTCTAGGCCTAACTTAGTTTTTCAAAAATTTCATTGAGGTATAATTTCCAATTTTAGAGTATTTTCCATCACCCCAAAAGATTTTTCATGCCTGTTTGCAGTCAATCCTTGTTCCGATACCCAGCCCCATGCAACCGCTCATCTGCTTTCATTATCTATAGATTTGCCTTTTCTGCACATTGCATGTAAGTGGAATCATATAATCTATAGTCTTTTGTGTCTGACTTCTTTCGGGTAGCTTAATGTTTTTGAGGTTCATTCCTGTTGTAGCGTGCTTCAGTAGTTTATTCATTTTTATTGCTGAATAGTATTTCGTGCTGTGAATATACTATGGTTTTCCATTCACCAGTTGATGAACATTGAAGTTTACCCCCAATGTTTAGCTGTGATAAATAATGATGCTATGAATATTTGCTTAAAACCATTGCATGGACATTTTTTTTTTCTTGGACATGTAGGAGTAGAATTTCTACATCATATGATAACTTTAATTTTTTTAAAGAAATTATCAAATTGTTTCCCAAAATGTCTGTACAATTTAATATTACTGCCAGCATTGTATGTGGAGTCCAATTTCTCCACATCCTTGGCAATACTTGTTATCATCTGTCTTTTTGATTGTAACTATTCTAGTGTGTCTATAGTGGTATCTCTGTAGTATTAATTTGCATTTACCTAATAACTAATGATGTTGAGCATCTTTTCATGTGCTTTCTAGCTGTTCATATAACTTCTTTAGTGTCTTCTCACTGAGTTTAAGAGTTCTTTATACATAATGGATACAAGTCCTTTAACAGATGATATGCGAATATTATCTCATGGTCTATGGTTTGTCTTCTCCTTTACTTAATGGTGTCTTTTTAAATGCAAAAATTAAAAATGTTAATAAGACCAATATATCAGTTATTTTACTTTTTGGATTGTGCTTTTGGTGTCATATCTAAAAACTCTGCCTCATCCAAGGTCATAAAAGTTTTCTGCTACTTTTTTTCTAGAAATTTTAGTTTCGGTTCTTATATTTAGTCTGTGATTAATTTTGAGATTTTCTCTATTTTCTGAGTTTATGAATTATTGGTATCAGTTCTTTTAAAATACTTCAAAGAATTCACCAGTGAAGCCATTTGGGGCTACTGTTTTTATTGTGGGAAGATTTTAAGTTATTGATTTAATTTATTTTATTTTATTTTATTTATTTTTTGGACAAGGTCTTGCAGTATTGCATGGGCTAGAGTGCAGTGGCGTCAATCATAGCTCACTGCAACCTCAAACTCCTGGGCTCAAGGTTCCTCCTGCCTCATCCTCCCTAGTGGGTGGGACTACAGTCTCACGCCACCAAGCTCTGCTAATTTTTGCATTTTTTGTAGAGATGGGAGTTTTGCTATGTTGCTCAGGCTGGTCTGGAACTCTTGGCCTCAAGCAATCCTCCTGCGTTGGCTTCCCAACGTTCTAGGATTGTAGGCATGAGCCATTGTGCCGGGTCCAATTTCTTTTCTTTTTATATGCCTATTCAAATTTTTTTTCTTCTTGAGTCATTTTGGTAATTTGTGTCTTTCTAGGAATTGTTCATTTCATCTAAGTTGACTAATTTCTTGGCCTAAAGTTGCTTATGTTATTTCATTTTACTCCTTTTAATTTCTGTAGGATTGGTAGTACTTGCAGATTCCCTTTTTGTTCATCTAACTGGAAAGTTGGAGCTTTGTTATCCTTTTCTGTTGCATACTTCTGTGACTGTGCTCCTGCCCAGGGCCAAATGGCAGGAAGATAAAGACAGAACTAAGTGATGGGAGTTGGCCTACTCTTTTGGGATGAGAGAGGAAGTTTTGGTCCCTGTGGGTTTTCTTTGAGACCTCTGGCATTGCTGCCTGTCAGATTGCTTAGGGGCTAGGGCTTGAGAAAACTCAGAGAAGAAAAAAAATAGGGAATTTCTGTATTTTCTCTGAGTGTTAAGTGTTCTCTTTCTCACTCCTCTAGCCAGAATTAGGGAGCTTCTCCTGGGGTTCTTTCTGTATGAACCTCAGTACCCACTTTTGGGTTTCAGGCTACACTAATGGATTGCATTCAGTCTGGGGGAATACTGGAGGTCAAAAATGGCAAACCCACCACTGGCTTGATGTACTTTGAATTCTAACCTGTTTACTTCAATCTGCCTGTTACTGTTTACTTGTCAGAATCCTCAAATAGCTGTTCAATACATTCCATTCAGTTTTATAGTTGTGTTTAGTGGGAGACATGCTTATTCCATTTTATTGTAACTGGGACCACAATCTGCTTTTAATTAGTCTATCCTCCAGCTACCTTGAGCCCATTGCTTTCTTTTATTTATTTACCATTTGGAAAATCCTGTAGCATTCTGACATCTAGTAAGATGATGTTGGTAGAGATGTGTATGACTATGTATAACTCACTGAAATCTTGAAGATTCCATTTATTTTATCATTATACAAAATTTTTAGGAATCAAATCTCAATGTGTTATTCATTAGGAAAAGTTTCTTTTCTGTTTTTTGTCCAATTTCATTATTCTGAATTTCCCTCCGAATTCTGGTCTCGAGTCCCTGACCTCAAGCGATCCTCCCGCCTCCACCTCCCAAAATGCTAGGATTGCAGGTGTGAGCCACTGCGCCTGCCCTCCCTCCAACTTCTGAAAATGAAATAGGTTGAGATTTAAGAACTATCTGCAGATTTTAGAGAAAACACTATTTCATCATGTTTACTGATGAACTTACAAAGAGAGTGGAACTCTCACATTAAGAAGTAATTAAGCAGTAGACCATTAACAATTTTTAAATAACTAACTGACCAACTCTGGGGGAATCATTAAAGAAACATAAAATAAGTAAATTCCTGCTACTACCCACTCTGCAGTGAGCTACATGAAGGAGGCAGCAGGCATGTGTGCTCATGTCAGACTGATCTAGAGTGTAACTGCCTCTTGTTTTGAAAACTGTTATAGGACATCCCACAGTGAATCTCATATCCTCCAAATTTGGTAAAATTTCCCAGTTTTTTTTTTGAGTGATGCAGTTACAAAAGAAATTTAAAATTTTATAAATTAAACCATAATGAGGCCTATTATCTATTGTTCTTAAGTCTTCCGTGGGATTTTAAATTTGGAGGGCATTCTGAGAGTCTGATGAGAGCTATGGTCCACATTTCTAGAAAAGTTTATAGTGATGCATAGACATATACTTTTGCATATACTTTCAAATACCTCCAAGGGCCTCATAATGCTCATCTGTGGTTTTGTAGGGCACAGATAGGCCCCAGTGAAGAACTCTTGTAGTAAGATGATGACATATCCCTGTCTAGCTAGGATCAGTGTCATTTTTGAAAATCTCTACCAGGTAAAAATCTGTCCTGGGAAATGCCTCTGTTTTCATTGTGGTTCAGGTGTGGGATGTTGTAAGAATGTTCTGTAAATTACCTGTGATATGCACAGAAATAGTAATTCACAGAGTCATCTCTAATCCACAGTCTACACATTCCAGTTCAGATCTTTTCCCTGAAGCACAGTGGTAGGAGGTCCCTTTCAGGACCATGGACTCCAGGTTTGTTTGTTTTAATAGTGAAGAAGTGCATATTCAGGAAATAAATGGGGCTACAGAAACTCCCCTGGGAGACGTTTCTCAGCCTTCTCTATGCTGCAGTGACTGGACCACATGAATTGAATTGAAAGATATTGTAGGGATCCACAGCATATTTGCTGTGGCAAAATGGAACCTTCGTTCATTCACCATGCATTCATTCATTAATAAATACCTATAATCTAACATGCACAGAGCAGCTTCAGTTTCCCCATGTTCCTGGTCTACCCTCTGTGCCTGGCTGGAAATATGGTCTTTCTATCTCTCAAATACTTTTTAGAATCTATTCATCTTACATAGAAAAGAGAGAATAAAAGGAAGTTGAGCGATAAGAGAATAAAGTCCAATGATTTGTGCAGTATTTAAGTAGGAAAAATCAGTAATTGAGTGGTTTATATTAGTTCTTAAAATGATAGTGAATGGGAGCAGTATGATTTTAGGCTCTTCTGAAAATAGTGAGATCCCATCCTGCCCCACATCCTGTCCTGGAGATGACCTAGTTATAGGGAAATGATAATAGGTGCCATTTTCTGAGGGCTTCCTTCATACCAGGCATCTTTCCATATGTCCTATCTCATTTAATTATTACTTGCCCAAGGTCTCATGGTTCCCAGAGCTGAAACTCAAACCCTGGTCCTCTTGTCTACACAGCCAGTGCTCATAACTACCTAGAAGCAGAAAAGTGGGGCTGAATTACATCTAGCTGAACCGGCATTTGCCTTCTCTACATATCATAGGGATCAACGTCATGCATGCACATTCTTCAATGTTGAAAGCTCAGAATAACCTTTGAGCTTGCTCTTCGGGATTTAGGGGTAGTGGTAATTGCCATCTGAAAGCAGGGTAGGACTCAATTGGGATCAAGTTTTAGCTTTAAGAAATAAGATTCTCTGAGTTTCATGTCTTAATTTTTGAAATTCTTGAAGAAATGCATTTCTATTATTTAATCTCTTTTCTGAGAGTTCCTTTTTCAAGCATATTCTAGAATTCACATTTCTGAGTCATTAGAAAATATGAGGCATATGATTATCATAGCATGCAAATACAGTGCATTTTCTCCCTCGTTATTAGAAAGAAAAATGTGCTGGTGTTTGCCACAGATGAAGTCAGTGTATTTGTGAGGCTGAATTCCCCCTCGGTCTGCTGTCTTTGACTAAGCTTCAGTTTGCTGCTTACATTACTGAGGTGGCAGAACAGAAAAGAACCAAAGGCCAAATTTTAAATAACATTCTTAATTGTTTAGACTTTCTCAAAATATTTGGAATACCTAGCTGTATGTCTGAATCATCAGCTGTCCTGGGTGGGAGATAAAATTGGGAAATTTTGGCTGGCTACTGCTATATTACAATTTCTCTAGAAGCCTCAAGAAAATAATGGACTCGAGCATGCCTTGAGCTGTTCTCTGAGAAACTATGGCAACGGGCCTTTTAATTAAAGCTCAAGTAGTGTGTGTAGCTTAGAAAAACAGAGATACTGCCAGTTGATAAGAGGGAGGGTATATGGGAATAATCCAGAAAACTAGAAAAAATTTTCTTTTTAGATATATTTGGTAACTCTTTGTTATTTATATTGTTCAAAGAAACAGTGCTAAACTCTTTCAGTGGCTATCAATATTTGGCTTTAGAAGATGCTGGTTTTTTTCTTTAAGGAAATAATTACGTTTTTTAAGATTAATATTAAAATTATTTTGTGTTTTCTGAGTACATGTTAACTTATAATTGTAAGGGCCAGCCTAGAGGCATCCTCAGTTTCAGAGGGCGGCCAACCTTTGATGGTCCACGAAATGGATAATCTCTCCATTTTGATAATGGAGACATTAGTGTGTACTCTCTCCCTCTCTCTCCCTCTCTCTCCCTCCCTCTCTCTCTCTCTCTCTCTCTCTCTCTATATATATATATATATATATATGCCACAGTAAAGTACACTGGTGGGCTGATGATCAACAAATTAGTAAACTGTTGCCCTCCTGAGCTAAGCATTTACAACCAGCATACTAGAACTTAGAAACTTAAAGCATACCAAAAAGTAATTTAATACATTGCTAGCTTTCCAAATTAAAAAAACAAAAGCCAAATGGAAAGGGAAGAGTTGCCATTTTTCTCAAAGTATGTGTTATTGCTACCAGCCCTAAGTGATGGGCGGATTCTATTGCCTCTTTTGGCGTACAGGGGTGTGGAGAATTTGAGTTTGTGCCTATTGTTTTAGAGTCCTGTCTGATAAGCGCTCTTGTTCAATCTTAAAAAATATCCCTGTTTGGAGGATGAAGTTTCACAGTCACCTGGTGAGGCAATAGCTGGAAAGACGAGTAGCGTCTAATGAAATAAAATGCCCTACTCAGGAGGCTGAGGTGGGGGGATCACTTGAGGCCAGGAGGAGTTCAAGACCAGCCTGGGCAACACAATAAGACCCCATCTCTAAAAAATAAAAAACTAAAAAATAAAATGTAATAGTGACAAATATAAAAGACGTTAAGCCAGAGACAGTGTAGGAATTGGCTCTTACAATGGCCTGTTATAGATTCTCCTTGGCTTTGGCTTTCAGTTCACCTTTTATTATGCTCTTGGCAGAGTTAGCTATCTGTAATCAGATCTGATCTTCCACTCCTTTTGCTTAATGGCTTTTCTTTGCTTAATAGCTTCCTGTTCCTGACAGGATTAGCACACCCTTTCTCAGTGTCAGCTCCAGCATACCTCTGATGCTTACTCTGGATTCAGCTGTGTGATGTTCCCTGCCCTTGTCTGTTTTCATGCCATTGCTCATGCCGAAATTCCTCTACTCCTGCTTGTTTTCATGGCAAACTTCTATTCTACTTCAAAATGAGGATTAAACATCACCTCTTCCCACCCTTTATCTCATAATCCTCCCTTCATCATCCCAAACATTCTCCCCTCTGGGACTGGACTAGGAAACCAGATACGGGATTTATACATCTGTCTTCCCAAGGCAGGTACTCTGTAATTTTTGTTTTGTTTCCATAGCCTTATGTGGCATCTGGGATGGGATAGGTACTTACTCACTATTTGTTGAATGTTTGACGTTGGGTAAATATTTGATGAATGGATGAATGGAACTTAGTGGGTAAAATAATTGGAGTCACCAGGCATATTTAAGAAAACACAAAGTAGTTGAAATTTAATTCTGCTGCTTTCCTTCTTCCCTCTTTCTCACGCTTTTCCTGCCCGGCCAGGCACCTGTTGCTCTCATGCCTGTCCTGTGGCTTCCCAAAACCCCCTCTTCAAGGCCTTGCCTAGGCTTGCCTCTGGAGAACTAAGTGCTTCTGAGCTTCCGAAATACGTATGCTTTGCCTTTCTTCCCCAAACTTCTACCCTCAACTCCAATTAAAATGCCGTTTCTATGCTGAAGAATGCAGCTAGATATAATTAGAGAATTATCACTTCAACTTAATTTATGCTAGGCTATAAATGACTGACGGGGGGCAGCAGGAAGTGTTTGAATTTTGAATTTCACAGTATAAGTGGTTGACTTTGTGTTCAAATTTCTGACTCTGTATATAACCTTCTCTTTCACAAAGTACACTAATGCCATCCTAAACATATTTTCATGCCAGCATTTTGGATTATATCATTCAGTCATGACAAAGGGATATTTTGAGAGCTGCCTGCCTGTAACCAGTTTCAGCAACATGGCTGCCTTCGTTCAGCAGTGTTTGTGCAACTATGTGAATATTTTATTGCTTTTTTGTATTTTTCTTATATAAGTGAATGAACATTGGAAAAATTACTGCTAATGCTGATGATAAGGAAATTAGGTCTCATATAGCAATTCACTTCAGACAAAGATATAAAACATCATTACGTGAGCTAAAAGGGGAAATTCTTAGCCTCATGAGGATGCTGTCTGAATTTAAGCCTATCTAGAGACTATTTTATCAGGTAGCAAAAAAAACAGAAGCAAGGAACATGTATGGAATTGTGGAACTCTATTATTACATACAATTTATATATGATGAGGACTGTATACAAAAGGGAAGATATAACTAAGGAGTTTTAATCTTGTATTTTAGTTCCTGGGACCCAAAACCCAAGTCTCTCGTGACATTTCTGCACATTTCATTTCTTTTGTGCTTTCAATAAAACATTTTATACAGAAGAGGGGCTGCCTGTAAAAGATGAGGAAAACATGCCTGGATTTCTTTCAAGCTGTCCCCCCTTGCCTTAGATCCTTTGGATCTGTGGTCCCCAACCCCTGGGCTGTGGAGTGGTACTGGTCTGTGGCCTGTTAGGAACTGGGCCACAGGGCAGAAGGTGAATGGCCTGGCGGGGTGAGCAAGCGAAGCTTCATCTGTATTTACAGCCACTCCCCATTACTCACATCATTGCATAAGCTCCGCCTCCTGTCAGATCGGCAGGGCCATTAGGTTCTCAAAGGAGCAGGAACCCTACTGTAAACTGCGCGCATGCGGGGGATCTATGGTGCAGGGCTCCTTATGAGAATCTAATGCCTCATCTGAGGTGGAGTTGAAGCGGTGATGCTAGCGCTGGGGAGCGGCTGCAAATACAGATTATCATTAGCAGAGAGGTTTGACTGCACAATAAATGTAATGAGCTCGAATTATCCTGAAACCATCCCCGCGCCCCCCCTCGCTGGTCCATGGAAAAATTGTCTTGCATGAAACTGGTCCCTGGTGCCAAAAAGTTTGGGGACCGCTGCTTTAGATCCTTTCAACAGCTGGAATCTAGGTAATACCTTTGCTGCCACTACTTTAGTAGATACCAAGATTAGGGCCCTGCAAAACCAGGCTATGGCATATGCCTCTTGGCTGGACACTGAGGTCTACAAGATGAGGCCAGAGGGCCTGCAGACCCTCACCACCTTGCTTACCTGTGGGAGGCTTTACCCATCCAGAACTACCAGATCCTGGAGGCTGGCTCGTTTCTGGGCCGTTAGTTCTGAAGGGCTTGGTCTTACGAACCCAACTGACTGAGAGAGGAGCTCCTGTCAGAAACTTAACTGGAATGTGATCAAGTTGAATAAGACTTGTCTCTACCTTTGAGGAGCTCTTTTTTTTGTTTCCTTTATCTTGCAGTCAAGTGTGAGCAGTTAAGAAATTTATAATTCATTGAATTTAATGTCGATACTTACTTTCTTCTCTTCTTTGGCTATGCTTGCATTTTCTTAAGAGTTTTCTACACCTTTTGTGTAGAATTAAACTGTAAATTGGGTTTGTTAATGTTTTGGTTTGTTTTTCCTAACTCTGTACATAAGATTTTAGTAATGGGATTGGGGGATTGAAAATTTAGTTTGGCAGCATTTGCCGTTATTGCTTATTTATTTGTGTAATTTTCGAAAAAGTAACACATTCACATGATTCAAAAATTGAAACATATAAAAACATGTCAGTGAGAATTCTTTATCCCGTTCTTGTTCCTCATTTTTGGAACAAGAATTCTCCTAGGTAATGACTATTCTTAGATTTTTGTGAATCCTTTCATTACTTTTCCATATACAGAGAAATAAAAATATATTTTATTTTTCTTCATTTTGTGTGATAGTAATGTACTGTATACACTGTTTTGCACCTTGTTTTATTCACTTAATGTATCTTAAAGAGTTTTCCAGAGAGAGTGTTCTACTTCTTTCTACAGCTGCATAGTATTCTGTTGGATACATGAACATAATTTAGTTAACCATCCCCCCATTAATGCGTTTTGGATTTTTCTAATCTTTTCTTATTATAAACAATGCTGAAATGTAAAACCTTAGTCATTTTACGTGTGTGCAAATGTTATCTGTGGGATGGACTCCCAGAAGGAAAATTATGGTATCAAAGGTTCATATATTTCATTTTTTATAAATTCTGTCATATGGACATCCATAATGGTTTGTTTTAATTAAGGGTTAATAATATGTTCTAGTCCTCCTTCATTGGTATACTCTTTTGGTTGGCTATTCTTTTTTTTGCTTATATGAATATTAGAATTAGGTTGTCTAATTCTAAGAAAAAAATCAGTATTTTATTGAACATGTTAAATGTGAATTTTATTAAAGGAGTATTGAATATTTATGATTTTGAGTTTTCCTAGCAATAGGTATGCTTTTCTATTTGTTCAGCTCCTCTTTTGTGGAAGAGTCTTTTTCATGTAGTTCTTTAATATTTCTTATAAAGATTATTTCCAGTATTTTTGTTGTTGTTGTTGTGATTGAAAATGGGCCTTGTTTTTCAATATATCTTCTGTTCGTCTCTGTATGTGCAACTATTGGTTTCATTATCTTAATCTTATAGTCTGCTAACTTAACCATCTTACCATTTGTAGTAGTTTTTAGTGGAATCTCTTGGATTTTCCTGGTATACTAACAGGTCATCTGCAAATAGTGATTATTGTATGTCTTCCTTTCCAACTTTTATATTTCTTATTTATTTCTCTTGTGTAATCGTGTTGGCTAGAACATCAAGCAAAATGTTAAATGGTAGAAATAAGAGTGGATACCTTTTTCCTGTTCCTGACTTTACTGGGAATGTTTCTAGTTGTTTCCTTATTTAGCACGAGCTGGCTTTTGGGTTGAGATAAATGCATTTTATTGTTTCAGAAGTATCCATCTGTGGTGGTCATTTACTGTTGGTCTCTCCGCTTCACCTTACTCTTGTATATCATACTCTTTGGTGTTGAGGTCGGGACTCTGCAGACTGCATTTCCCAGACTCCTTTGACAGCGCCTCCTGGTAGGTTCTGCCAGTAGAGGGCACCAGAGGGAGCTTGGAAGGTGGAAGGCGGGAGAAGCACTTCCTGTCTCTTGCTGTTCCCTGTCAGAGGTGCCCCACTAGAGGTATCTCACCTGTCTTCTTTTTTCTTGATTGCCAGAACCAGCCTCATCATTCCCCCTTCTACGTAGCAGTAGCAGGCAGGCAGTGCTTCCACCTCAGAGGTATGAGCCCCAGCTCAGAGGCGCTTCTCTCCTCTGGCCTCCTGAGGAACTACCAGCAGCTGAGCAGTGCTCCCTCCACGGGTCTGAGCCCCAGCTCTGTGAAGCCCCTCCTTGGAGCTCCCATGATATTGTCACCTAATCTCTTCCCTTTTGTCCCCCCAGCACTAGAGGTGGTAGCTCCTTCTTCACAGTTATTATCTCTTGGTTACCTCAATGTCCTGTTTCTGCTGTTTCAGTCTTCCAACACCTATTTAAATTATTCCCTTTATTAAGTCTCCTCTGTTGAAATACCCAGTGTGCTTTCTGTTTTCCTGAAGGGATCCAGTCCTGAATGACTCATTGGTTCCTATTTTATAGAATATTTTTTATCAAGATCATTTGCTGATTTTTTTTCCCTATGTTTTTTCTGTGTCAAAGGGGGTGATTGTATGGTTTTTCTCGTTAGACCTATGAAATATAATGATAGCTTTTCTAATACTGGACTCTTCCTGGATTTCTGTAACAAATCCCCTTTCATCGTGTGGTATTCTTTTAGTGGGCTGCTGATTCTACTTGCTGATATTTTAATTAGGATTTTTGCATAAATATTTATGCCTGAGATTGGTCTGAAGTTTTCTCTTTTGGTACAATCTATGCCAGGTTTTTATTTCAATGTTGTATTTGCTTTATAAAAATTTTGAATTTCATATGTTTTATCTGAGCTCTGCAACTGTTCAAATAGCATTTAACATTAACATTTTCAGGCTTTTGTTGTTATTTGTCTTGTTTTTATTGTTTAAGGTTTGGTAACATGCCTTTATGAGACTCTGGGACTGGTGCTAGTTTGGTATCATGTAATGGGAGATCTGTCTCATTAAATGAATCCAGAAATGACTAACACATAAACTGATGTTCTTCTATTCCGCATCAGCTGGGATAGTCAAACAAAATTTTTGTGGGTACCAGCGTTAGTCCAAACCAAAAAGTGAAATAGGCGGTGTGTCTCTGGTACCCTTTTCATCCTTTAATTATTGTATATATGTCTCTAAGTAATTCCCCCTCTTACCTGCTGCTCTTTTCTCTCCTATTCTGTTGCCAGTCTCTGAGTAGGTTACCTACTACTAACTGGTACCATTTTTTGAGATAGGACGCTGCATAGAAATGTTTGCATTTTCATAGCAGAATTATGAATATGATCCTGGCAGAATA
>RJWJ010006842.1:0-60372 GCA_004363605.1 Indri indri | reverse complement strand
GGCTTTTCTCACAGGAAACAAGACTGGTACCACTGGTTTTTTGAGGGCTCCAACCACAGCACAAGGAAGAAGAAAAATAAACTGAGCTAGTGGCAATGTCAAAGCATTTAATTTTCATTGCATGCCTTCAGTTGTTTACTCTTGACTTCCAAAATGGTTGTATCTTGTAAACCAAAAAAAATAAAATAATAATAATTTAGGCTCTGAAATGTCTGACTGCCTTTTATCAGAATATAATTCGTCATTTGATCATGTATTGCAAAATAGAATCAGGTTATTTTTACCATAAATAAGAAAATTCATTAATTTTTGCTATTTCATATTATGTTTTCTTACTAAATAAAACATGAAAATATAAAATGTTACAACAGATAAATTATTTGTTTTTCAAACAAGTAAAAAGAACCTGTCTTTTAGGTTTTAAGGTATGAGGTTTCTGGCATAGTAAGAAAGCTCGAGAAAGCTATTAACAGTATTAAGATGCTGGGGAGTTACAGTATTATTTAAAAATTGACTGAGATTATTTCTACTAATTGTACCCACTTTGAGGGACTGAAATGTGGAATTGCTGTGGAGTGCGATGTTTCTTTTGGAATACCATTTAAACGTTAAATTTTAATTGTCTTTAAGGCAGTATACGCACATCGCAATCTTAAAGAGTGAAAAAAATTTACTAAGCTTTTTGTTGATAAAGCTGAGCATAGCAGCTGCCTTGCTAGTTTAACCAAAAAACTGACAAGAATAATAGAAATTACATTGCTATAAATTAATAGAGTATTCACCGAATATTTCCTACATGCCAAGCATGTTATAAACATTATTATCTTTTAAAATTCACAATCTTATAAATTAAGTAATAATAAAATGAGACTTACATGTATACATTTGTAGATTATCACCTTTTTTAAGTCACAGAGTGTTTTTCTAGGTTCAACCAATAAGGATCTACATTTTTTTTTAAAAAAAGTAAGAAATGATATCCTGTAGAAAATTAAAAAGCCTATCCATTGAGCTAAAAGAGGTTATGAACTGTTATATTTAAACATAGTAATTCCCTCTCTTCCCTACTCTTCTCTTTTTCCTTTTCCTTCTCCTCTCTCTCCCCCGACCATGTTTTTGTCTTGTATTTGTATGCCTGTGAATGTGTACCTGTGTGTGCATGTACATCCACCAGAAACTGTATTTCTGTAAACACAATCTCCTCAGAAAGTACTGAGAATTGTTTTTATTGCAGCACAAATGTCCTGATTAATAAATGACGATGTAGGGCTTTAATTAAAGTTTTCCGACGCAAAGCAAAGCCTGGTAAGTTAAATTATACGAGCTGCCTACAAAACACAGCCATTTCATTGGTAAAGCAACTGAGGCTAATGAGGCACTTTTGTACCTCTGTCTTTTACAGATTTTATATTCAGATTAAGCCAAGTAAATTCTTATCTTCAAGACAAGAAGATAAATCTACAAAAGTACAGGCTGCAGTGTACTCATTCAAACAGTACAGCAGTGCAAAAGCCCCAAGGAAGGAGCGTGCTGAGGTGTTGGGAAATCGAGGAGAAAAGAGACAGGCAACGAGGTTGAGATAGAGGCCTCTATGCCTCAGAGTCCTCTACGGCAGAGCCTCGTGTACCATGATAAGTTAGAGTTCCTGTGATTGTGACAAGAAGCCAATGGAAGGATCTGTGCAAGATGAGAATGACAGGTCTTTATTGATATTTTAAAAGAATGAACAGCCATGTTAACTGTTGTTGATTACTTGAGTAAGACATTTACAAAAATTCCAATTGCCAAAAGAAGTAGCTGTTGACCTAGACAAGAAATGAGTTTGTAGCTGGAGGACAGTGTGGGAATCAAGAGAGAGCTTTCTTTTTGTTTGCTTGTTTAAAGATGCAGGATTTTACAGTTCTTTCACAGATAAAGATGAGAAGCACAATAGGACAGTGTTTTAGATCATATAGTCTGGAGCCACATTACCTGTATTCAAATCCTAGTTTAATGCTTTTATCTGTAAAATGGATTTGATAGTAGAAAAATACAGGGTTAAATGAGGACTAATGAGTCAAGACGCGTAAAGCTCTTGAAATTTTTCTTCACACATTATAAGCATTATTAACTATGAAAGTATTATTAACTAGAAAAAGGAGGATATCTTTGATGTAGGATATATAGAAAAACATCAATTAAATGGGAGAGAGGGAAGGAGAGACAGCACCCAGTTAAGGGTTTGATATTAGATGAGAATAGGCATGGCTCATCCATTTAAACATGAAGGAAGTCACTCTGTGTGTGTGTGTGTGTGTGTGTGTGTGTGTGTGTGTGTGTGTGTGTGTGTGAGATGAGGTATGCTCTTATGTTTGGGCATGTGTGGTATACATCTTCCCATGGAGTTGGACTATGATTTTTTCAGGGCATTTTTATTTGGATGACAAAACTAGAACACACTATTCCTTAATTTCATATATTTGTATTGGCCTTATTCCAAAAAATATGCTTCAGCTATTTTCTGAAAAACTAAAGCACATGTCTAAAATATCTGCTATGAAAAAGCAGAGTGGACTAATTTTATGACTGCTAACTTCCCATCTGTCTTAAATTATTTCAATATACTATAAATAAACAAATAAATAAATAGAAATATGTACATAAATGTTAGGGCTACTCAGTCTTTCAAGGATAAAAAATCTTTATATTTGTTTCTTAGATTAAAAAAAGACATTAAAATTAAGTACTTTTCTTTAGATATCACCTTTAAACACCTACAGATTCACGATTAAATTAACAAAACACTTCTCACTGTAATTTTTTATCTATAACATAAGAATATAATGACACACTATTAAATATGCCAATAGATTTAATCCTAACCTTTTTATTGACATTCACTTTTTGCTATGGTAATCAAAGTTAAGATAATTTCCTTTTAAAAACCTGAATCAGCACTTGACTTATGCCATTATGGTTATATAATGTTTTCAAATGGAACAAACATGTCGTTAAGTAAATGAAAATAAAATATGAGGGAGAGATTTTGAATTTGCAGGTCAATAATTATGGTTACTTTATGTAATCCTTCACCTGATGATTTGTACTGTTACTATTTTATAAGGCACTGAGTAGCTTTGTGTGAATTTTGAAGGAAATTTACAGTTATAATTCTAATTCCAGTGCTACTCATAGTATCAGCATATTACTTGAGGACAGAGAAATCTCTAGGTTTCTCATGGTTGATTCAGGATCATCAGTGACTTTATATTAAAGATATTTATAGAAATAAAGTTGTAGCTACACACAGAACCATGAGATTATTAACATAATATTGTTCAAAAACACACTTATTTAAAATAAAAATACAAAGGGTATGGCAAGCAATTTTATATTAAGTGTCCTGCAAGCAAGAAGAAAAGTAAATGCTTACTAAGAGACTATTGGCTATAAATAAGAACAAAATAAAATCACTTCAGTACATAAATTACCATGAACACTAAAGTGGCTGTATATATATGAAGTTTTACATCTGAACCCGCCTTACATAGTCATAATTATTATTTTCTTAGGATTATATAATGCAAGAGTTGGCAGACTTTTTTCTCTAAAGTACCAGTTTGTAAATTTTTAGGCTGAGTGGGACATATGGTCTCTGGTACAAGTATTCCACTCCACATTTGCAGTGTGAAAGCATCCATGAGTAATACATAAGCAAACAGGCATGGCTGCATTTCAATAAAATTTTGTTCAGAAAACCAGGCAGAAGGCTAGTCATACTTTGCCTACTCCTATCTATTGGATTTTCAAAATGGATAAGTTATTTAGAAAATTTGATTGCAATGTTTTTAAGAATCTGGAAAATAATAATACATTTTAAGATATTAGAACAAATAGGACAATATAAATGTATCTATATATAAATATAATTATGGATATGGACATAGATATAGATTAAGATATGAATAGTAATATTATTTTGCAGCATAAGTGTTTTGCCTGTTTTTTATTTTAATTATAATTTTTGTTTGTTTTTTTACAACTGTCTAAAGAACACACAGTTTTCAAAATAATGTTATGGATAGAAATTTGGGGGCTTGCTATTCTGAAGTCAAATTGCATAAATAATATGCTGGGGGATGTAGACACATACAAACACACACACGCACTCCAGTTAACTAAAACATATTTGCCTTACCATGCATCTTTCAGTTCCTCTTCAAAACCTGCTGCCATATTTTAAGCTATAAATAGCAAAGAATTCAACTGGCTTATTAAAGAAAAGGAATTAGAAGTTATCTTAGAAATTCGGATTTAGCTTTAGCTATTCTAAACTATTTTTTGTCTTCATAAAATTTTTTAAAAAATTTATGTAATATTATAAATAGCATAGATATCAGCACCAAGTGATTATTACAGATTCTAGTTCCTAAGAAGACTGAGTAAAGCACCTATGAATGAGGAACACATGTGTCCTTGAATATGAATGGACAATGCCCAGAAAGGAAAAAGCCAAATACTATTTACCAAATATTGCTTCTAAGAGTTTTATCTTCCATAGGCAATGTGTTAAGGGATGTTGAGAATTCACAAATTGCAATGACATAATCTTTGTGCTTAAGGAAGTTTTGTAGACAAATAAGGGAATGGACAGAATTTTCAAATTTCAGGTTTAGAAACTTCTTTTAATGAAAAGAGGGTTAAAAATTTTCACAGTCATTGTTCCAATTAACCAGAGTTCACATTATCAAATGCCTGGCAAGGTTAGGTGATACCACATCAGAGTGATGTCAGTTAAATGGGAATAGAAAAAGAAAGTAGAGGCTGTGCCCCACTTAAGGGGCAAACACTGCCTAGTTCCAGACTTGCATTTCCATGTATTCCTATAATCAACTGACACCAGATAATCAGGAGTTTTTGTTCAAAAATAAATCAATATTGTATAGGCCAAACAAAATACATCTGAGAGCTGTAGTCAATATTTGGTGACATTTGCATCCCTAGTATCAACACATCAACTTTGCGTTATCAGATCCTTATATTTCTCATGATATAACAGAACATCATAGATACTAGTAGATGTCCTCAAATTTCCATGACTGTAATGATGGAGAAAGGCTTCCATGATAACAGATATGGGATGAAATCTGGCTAACATAGACATTCAGGAGTACACTAAAGATACTAAATTAAATGTACTCAAATACACTGATGTATATAGAATTGAGAACAGAGGAATTGGCAAACAAACAATTCCAATTTTCTCATTTAGGCTATTAAGTGCACATTATGTGTGTAAGTCAACAGATTTTTATTTGGAGATTGAAACCAGTATTACATATTCTCTATATGCTACCTTCCTAAGTTTGATGTCTGCACTAATGGGGACTCCAGAACATGAAACTCCTGTTTGTTTTCTAGCATGATTCTTCCAGCCTACCTGGGATTGACCTATGACCAATCACAGCACTTTCTGGATTTTCTATCAGAGTATATGCTGCGAGATATGAAGTAGCAAACTTGGCAGGGTCAATGGTTCTTACTATACAGGAGAACCCAGTTTTCAGAGAGAAAAAAAATTAAGATTGTCCATAGAAAAGCATAAAATATGTAGAAGGAAAGTGCTGGTAGTCATCAGGCTCCCAAGGCCCAGCTAAACACCTCTCCTCTCTGAGGTTTGATGGATCTTACTCTGGTTTTAATGTCAATATGTCAATATACCCCATCCCACTTCCAAAAACCCCCTTCTAAGTTTGCCTAAAATATTTTGAATTAGATTTCTCTCACTTATCATCAAATGGGTCTTATGGGTCTTGAAAACATATATTTATATATTTATATGTGTATATACACACTGACACAAACATACTTTATTAAAAGGAATAGCACTAATTACTTTATCCTTTATATATATGTATATATATATATATTTTTTGAGAAAAATATAAAGTGTTGTAGTAGTTCAAAGGTTACCAAAGGAGATAGATTCTACAGATATGAAAAGGATAATTAGGCCAGGCATGGTGGCTCACGCCTGTAATCCTAGCATTCTGGGAGGCCAAGGCTAGTGGATTGTTTGAGCTCAGGAGTTCGAGACCAACCTGAGCAAGAGCAAGAGCCTGTCTCTACTAAAAAAAAAATAGAAAGAAATTAGCTGGACAACTAAATATATATATATATATATATATAAACCAGGCATGGTGGTGCACACCTGTAGTCCCAGCTACTCGGGAGGCTGAGGCAGGAGGATTGCTTGAGCCCAGGAGTTTGAGGCTGCTGTGAGCTAGGCTGATGCATGGCACTCTTCTTGGGGCAACAGAGCAAGACTCTGTCTCAAAAAAAAAAGGATAATTAGAGAATACTATGAAAAATTTCATGTAATTAAGTTCAACAAATTGAATGAAATGGAAACATTACATATCAAAGCGTACCACAGACTCAAGATTAAGTACATCACCTGAATAGCATTGTTTCTATTAAATCAGTTGAATTTGTATTTAACAGCCTATAAGGGATAATTTTCCGTGGGTTTATCCATATCCGCACATCCTTTGAGCAGAGGCACTAACTGCCATTTTTGCCAAACAATCTTTTCAAGAATGTTTGTAGAGCAAACAGTTTTGGAAAATAGAGGTAGCATCTCCCTTGAAATGATAGAGGTTTGCTTACAGACTTGGTATATGGAGATAGGGTTTGCCTCTGGAGCAAAGGAGACAGGCTTGCCTTTTGTTCAGGTTAACAACAATGAAATCTCAGACACATTTACAGACCGTAAAAAAATATGTGGATTACTTAAACTAAAGCTTCCTCTCAAATAATGAAACCCATAACATATGCAAGTATCTAGAACCAACTATGTCACATCCCTTGAAATTATGTGAAAGGGGAAATGACACAAATATGCTAATGCTCTTGACGTTTGCTATGCCTTGAGTAGTAAACTTGTCTTGTGTCCTCTTCCAGCATCCATGGCACTATGGCTGGCTAACTTGTCAGCTTGCAAGTTGTCTAGAATCTTATCCCCTTCCCGGGTTTTGACAGAACCTTTCCACAAATAAAACTCCAGGCCCAGATGGCTTCACCTGTGAATTCTAGCAAATATGAAAGGAAGGAATTGCACAGAAAATTTGAAAAGGAGAAAATATTTTCCCATTCGTCTTGTAAAGCCAGTATTACTCTGATACCACAAGCATATAAAGATATTACAAAATATGCAGTCATAGACTGGTATTCTCAATGCATATGCATGAAACAATTCTAAAAATTTTAGCAAATTGAATTCAAAAGTATATCAAAAGATACATCATGAAAATCAACAAGAAAAAATCAAACAATCTGTTAAAAAGTGGGCAAAGACATGAGCAGAAACTTTTCAAAAGAAGACAGGCTAACAGCCAAGAAACATGAAAAAATGTTCAATGTCTCTAATCATCAGGGAAATGCAAATAAAAAACCACAATGAGATATCATTTAACTCCGGTTAGAATGAAGTTTATCAAAAAGATCCTAAACAACAAATGTTGGTGTGGATGCAGAGAGATAGGAACACTCATAAACTGCTGGTGGGACTACAAACTAGTACAATCTCTATGGAAAGTAATACGAAGATATCTCAAAGAACTAAAAGTAGAACTACCATTTGATCCAGCAATTCTATTACTGGGCATCTACCCAAAGGAAAAAAAGACATTCTATAAGAAAGACATCTGCACTTGAATGTTTATAGCAGCACAATTCGCAATTGCAAAGATGTGGAAAAAACCCAAGTGACCATCAATCCATGAGTGGATTAATAAAATGTGGTATATGTATACCACGGAGTATTACTTAGCCACAACAAACAATGGTGATCTAGTCCCTCTTGTACTATCCTGGATGGAGCTAGAGCCCATTCTATTAAGTGAAGTATCGCAAGAATAGAAAAACAAGTACCACGTGTACTCACCATCAAATTGGTATTAACTGATTGACACTTATATGCACATATAGTAGTAACATTCATCGGGTATCAGGTAGGTGAGAGTGGGGAAGAGGGAATGGGTATATTCACACCTAATGGATGTGGTGCATCGTCTGGGGGATAGACACGCTTGAAGTTCTGACTTGGGGCAGGGCAAAGGCAGTACATGTAACCTAAACATTTATACCCCTGTAATATACTGAAATAAAAAGTAATAATAATAAAGCATACATCATAACTAATTATGCCTTATTCCAAAAAAGGAAGATTAACATTTGAAAACCAATTTTATTCACTATAAACTAAAAAAGAGAAAATGCATGACCATCTCTATAGACACAGTAAAGCATTTGAAAATGTCCAGTATTCTTTTCTGATAAAAACTCTCAGCACACTAAGAATGCAAAGAACTTCCTCAAACTGATAAACGGTATCTACAAAAAAATCCTATACATAATATCATACTTATTGGTAAAAGCCTCAAGGAAAAGATTTCTTGGATATGACACCAAAACATGATCCATAAAATAGCAAATTGATTTAAACTTATTTAAATTAAAATGTTCTACTCTCTGAAAGACACTATAAAGAGAATAAAAAGACAATCCGGAGACAGGGAGAAAATATTTGCAAATGACATATCTACAAAATTACTTTTATCTAGAATATGTAAAGAATTCTCATAAATCCAAAATAAGGAGAAAAAATAGGTAAAAATTTCGGCAGACACTATACCAATTTAGGAATATGGATGGTAAGTAAGCACATGCAGCAGGTACTGCGCGTTATTAGGCATTAGAGAAAGCAAAAATTAAATCTGCAATGAGATGCTACTACACACCTATTAGAATGGCTAAAACTAAAACGAATGAGCACGTCAAATATCAGCAAGGATCTCTCACACTGCTGGCAGGAATGTAAAATTGTATCATTGCTTTGGAAATAACATATGAAGATATGAACAATTGAAAGTTTTGCAGAAAGTGAATTGGTTGAATATAATTAGCATTTAAAATATGCAATCTTAATCCTTTTATCTGTATAGTGTTTATATGTGTATCTAGGGTGAGTGGCTAATACTTATTATTTAGGAGTGGGAGAATCAAATGAGATAATTTATGTGAGTGTAGTTTATAAATGTAAATCACCAAGCCTGAAGGTGGAGGAGTATTATTATTATTATTAATTTTTCTTTATGAAAACCACAATATATTTTCAATAATATGGTTATATTTTAATCTTCTCTGGCTTTTTTATTTGTTCTAGTAGCTGTAGTGCCCAAAATCGACCCAGTGCTACTACAGTGCAGCACATCTTTCTATACAAACATGACTTAATGAGAATCGGATTGTTAGCTACACTGTTATAAAGGTATTTTGGTAGCATCTAGTTGATGAAATCCCTAATACAGAAGGTCAAATAAATCCATCAATATCACTGCCGGCAAAATTTAATGGAAAAGTGTGGGTGATTATGAAGCTTGGATATGGAAATTGTATGGGTACTGTATTACCTGTGCAGAAGTCCAGGATGATAGTTGAAAAATAAAAATCACAAACCCTAAGAATGGTTTTATTTGTCATGCTGATTTTATTTACTAGGTTGATGGTTCAGTGGTTAACAAAGCTTTTTTTTTCCCTTTTCTATGATGAGATGTGGAGTGAGAAAACTTCGGTACCTTTCCTAAGTATGAGACTGCATTAGAAAGGAAAAACTCAAGTTACTACAGCTGATATTATATGGCTAAAGCAGAAATGCCCTTTTCCATTTTAATAATAATCATTTTATTAAGTGTGCATTTATTGAGCACCTACTACATATGCCAAACACAGTGCTGGATGTTGAAGGCTATTTATTGCAACTCGATGTGTCTGTATTTTGTCAATCCAAATTAACTGTTTTGTATTCCATGTGTGTATTCTTATAACTCCAATAATTTGTGGAAGATTTTGGTTTATATATTGTCCTAGTATAGCTCTACTCTATGTTGTCATATAATATATAGTTATATGCACTGAATATACCGTATATGCACTGCCTGGAATTTAGGAGTCTTGAAGGGAGAGTCACAGCTTCTACAAAAACCTAAGTTAGTGCAAAATCTCTTGCACTGAGGTGAGACCTGCAGGTAAGCACACAGTTGCAGGGTACTTTTGAAGTATTCATTGGAGAGATATCTCACAGAGAAGAAAATGAATATTGGCCAAATGCCTGCTGTTTTATACTGAGCTTCTAAGCAAAAGTTGTGTGACACCTTCTCTTTATCACTGCTGTCTTTTGAAAAAAACTTTCAAATAATTAACTATCCTAGCTTCAGTGAAAGGTCATCAAAGGGCCAAAGGATGAAAAGCTAGGGATAAGATCCTACAGCAAAGGGCTCTAAGCACACAGCATAGATGATCTAATGAATCCCTGCAATGGTTATATAAAATAGATATGGGATAAGTATTGCCATTCTTTTAGTGCTTTTCAGGGGAAATACAAAAATCATCAAATGGAATTTTCAAGCCCCTCACTCAAAGAGCTCAGTGTTATATTTGTCTTCCTAGCTTTGGACTGCTCTCCAGATGTCAGAAAGGATGAACCATAATCTCTCAAGGACATGTTTGATGTGATTCACGTAGGGCCAAACAGATTGCAGAAATTTATAACCTCTTTTGAGGAGAAAATAGAAGCTATATTCAACAGGAGATGGAGAAAAGTGAATGCTATTGAGCAATAATCACCAGCAAGCTGAGAGAACTGCAAAGACTTTAACTCAAACTTCTGAACAGAAAGATTTTGACCAGATACAAGGTAAAAATAATTTTTAAGAGCTATAGAGAGACTTGAGAAAAGCAGATAAGATCCTGAAATGTAAAAGGGACAGGAACTCCCCTAAGAAAACAATCACGTGCTTAAACTCTATTAGCTGAGCAAAGGGTTCCTGGATTTTTTCATTCTAAAGTAAAGAATTATCTGCCATGTGAAGAAAGAAAAAGGTATCAATTTTCATATGAACATAAGACAGAAGTAGAATGAGTACAATGGTTGCCACTTCTGATGGATTATATTATTGAAATGGAGTTTCTAAACTAGCTTCAAATAAATTTTACCTAAGAAGGCATATTACAATGTCTTCCTCTCAATATCTGCCTGTACATCTTAAACACGCTACAGCCCCCACACGCAGACATACAGATACATACATACACATACATGCACATGGTGTGTGCACACTGCACAGAGATTGCTGTTACAACAATATGTATTGAGCAACTCTGTGTGCTAGTCATTGTCTTTGGAACTGATACGCCTGTTTCCTTCTTTGATCCTCATACTAACTAACAAAGAAACACTCTTTTATAAAACCATTTTGAAGTTCCATCGAATCATTTAATGAGGCTGGATTAACTACAGTTTACTGGACATTCTTGAGGTAAACAACACATAATATTATTTTCAGTACTGTATATACTGGTAATTTGTATTTTTAAACATCCGTGTGTGTTGTTCATATTTACACCTATTTTTTGCTTATGAAATGTTTTTCTCTTTTTCTTATTTGCCATAGTCATTTCTTCTCCTTCCCTAAAAATAACAATCCATGTTATTCCCACTCTGGTTATTCGTACCTGAATGGGTGTCACTTCTTTTCCTGGGTCTATAATACTAGTACTAATTGTCAGAAGAACAAGAACAGTGTGACTAGAGGTTGTTGATCAGCAAGGGATCCCTGCTTTATTCTTTCCTAGGAACCCTCTCCTATGGAAGAAAAATTCTTTTCAGGGCTTGCCTGGGTGCAATGGCTCACACCTGTAATCCCAGCACTTTGGGAGGCTTAGCCAGGAGGATCCCTTGAGACCAGGGGTTCAAGAGCAGCCTGGACGATACTGTGAAACACCTCATCCCCAATCCTGCATCTCCACAAAATATAAATAAATTTGCCAGGCTTGATGGCCAGTGCCTGTGTCCCAGCAACCTTGAAGGTTGAAGCGGGAGGATCGCTTGAGCTCAGAAATTTGAGATTACAGTGATCTCTGAGCATACCACCCCACTCCAGCCTGGGCGCCAGAACAAGACTTCATCTCTAAAAAATAGAAAGAGTCTTTTCACAGCTAACGGAAAATTTAGCTACTTATAGTGGAGGTGTTTAGCCTCAAGTTTATGTCTAAGCATGTGTGTAGGTCAATTATTTTCTTTCTACTGATGAAAATCAGCTGCTGGAGGATTAAGTGCCAACCATTTTCTCCTCCAACTATTCACACGAGGACTTCTGGGAGTAAAGATTTCCTCTATCAGCCCCACTTTCTGCCATTGGAAAGAAATGACCACAGGTGAGTTGCATCATACAAAACACTAAACCTGTTGGTGCCAATTAGAAGATTTTTGGTTATATTTTGGCTTGGGTTTTTGATTCTCAAAATGTTTATGCTACAGACATATACTCCATCATGTGATCATTTTCAAATTTATCTCTCAAGCAAATTTGTTTCTTCATTTATGTATTCAGTAGACATTGACGAACATGTACCACATTAAGGTCCTCTGTGCAGCCCTGGACATTCTATAGAGAGGCAAAATGAGCACAGGTCTATGTTTTATCACAAATGAAGTCCATTTTATAGTTTGAGACTATGGCTTATAAAAGCTTTCTAATTTGGTGTTAGATAGAATTTTTGATAGTTTTCATGTCCTATTTTCTAGCTGTTTTTGGTGTAGGGATAGAACCAAGCTGTTTTTTCTGTTCCATGATTCATGTACTACATCTTAGACAGGGAACTCGCAGGTATTGCTTTGAGCATTGCTTCAGGCACTGCTTTGGGCACTGCTTTAGGTACTGCTATGGGCATTGCTTTGAGCATTGCTACAGGCATTGTTTAATTGTGTAGGCATTTAACTGAGTCAGGAATTCTCAAAACAAAGTTTCGAACTACCTGATCAAAACAGGATGGAGGCAGGGCAAGTTCCAACCAGTTGGAACCAAGATGGTGAAGAAATTGACCACCTGTTGACCTTACAGCTTCATTATACACTTCATTACCATAAAGGTTTCTAGGAAAACCTTCCACTCCTATCATGAACCTGACACTATGACACTTCCTGGTTTGACCATTTAGTCAAAAGGAGGGCCTCACCCTAATTCTAGGAAAACACTGCCCCATTCTGGGTAATAACATGAGTATTCCTCCCCTTGTTTAGCCTATAATTAAGCTGTTGCTTAAATAGAGGGACTAAAGGAACCATGAGGCCAGTTCTCCTCTGCAGAAAGAACTAGCCTCTACTCTGTGGAGATTTTCTATACTTTCTAAATAAAACTCACTTTAACTTTATAGTGTTGACTCGCTCTTGAATTCTTTTTTCTGTGAAGCCAAGGGCCCACTTGGACTTCAGGTGGCTCCTAGTATTGAGAGTCACGTTCCCGTGTCACCTCTATAATCCAGTATAAATAAACCATACTTTTTATTTGAAAGGGGAATGATATTGAAATAAACAATTTTAAGCAGTTTAGAAATTTAATTAATGGATAGTATGATTCCAAAGAGATTAACATATACATTCAATCACATATACATACATTTTTTCCTTATATTCCCAAGAACTTATATGTTCCCTAACCCATAGGAAGTCTTACCTTACCACTTATGAAATAAATTTTATAATAAACAACTGAAGAGCTAAATAAGAACTTAGAATAATGAAAATATTAATCTTGCATGTTATGCAAATCCAAAACCATTACTTACCTTATACACTTATCTACATACCTGTATAGACATAGTTTAAATCAATATGTTTTTTAATTTCAATTTCATAATAATTGCCGATTAAGAATTTGAAAGATTTAATTTGTAATAGCTATAAAACGAGTCAACTATATCATATGCAGAGCTAATTTGTTTCTGATGCTCATGCAAGCAAAGGGTTAGATTTTCAAACTAACCTAAAAGTAAGACGCCTACATTAAAAAAAAAAACAAGTTTCATCTCAATACATAGGAAGGAAGTAGAGGAAATAGAGACAAAGAGGGAAGGAAGGAAGGAAGGCAGGAGGGGGAGAGGGAAACATGCAAGTTTCCCACCACATGACAGAAACACCATGCTTGCTTGGAGTGCTCAGCCAAATTCTTACAAAGTTGACAAGGCAGGTACCAAGGCAGGTACTGGGCCTGGGAAAAGTGCCCAGCACTTTCATGGGTGCCTTAGCACTTTCTTGTCCTGAAACGACCAACTCAAACTGTCCCTGACTGCTTTAAAGCTGCTTTGGTTGTTCAATAGTGCCCTTCAGCTAATTGTAATACTAAAATCCTCTCCTAGTGGAAAATTTAGTATCATTAACATAACATGGGTTGCTTGACAGTGTCCGATGATGGTACTGAGCCAGAACAATTTGTTTCGCTGTGAACAAGCAAAGATATGTAAAAACTTTGCCTCACTCATTGGGAAGGGATCTAAAGCAACACCACAGGATGGGCAGATGGGGATTTTGCATGCAAGAAGCTCTTGTGGAAGAAATTCCTGTGCTGCCCAGGGGCAATCACCCTAGTAAGTAACCTCTAATAAACTCAGCTAACTCATCGAGCTGAACTCTTAGCCATTCTTTGGTCCCTTGGCTCCCTTTCAGTTTGGAAGGCAGTTTTTCTTTACTGTCCTGGGATTTCCCTGAAACAAGAAAGAAAGGAAGAAGGGAGGAAGGGAGGGAGGGAGGGAGGAAGGAAGAAAGGAAGGAAGGAAGGAAAAATACTACTCTAAGTGCTTTATATGTACTAATTTATTCTGTGACTATGACTATGATATACTTGATAAACTCCTATAACATAACTTGTATTCCTACCATCATTAAAAAAAATGCAAAAACAAATACACAGTGAGATCATGTAACTTCCTCAGAAAATGTAGTCGAGAATTGATGGAATAATAACTTGAACCTAGGAAGTGTCATACCGAAGTTGTAACTCTTGAGCACTATATGATACTCCCTCTACAAGGCAAGAAAGTGTAAGATACAGCAAAATCATCAGCATCCTTCAATAGAAGGTATATTCTGAGTGGTGTTTCAGCATTTTCCTCCTTACTGAAGTGATTTTCCCCATGGAAAATACTTGGCTTTCGAGTTAGGAAGATCTTATTTCTCTCTTTAAGTTGCCACTCACCAAAACTTTTAGACCTTATTTAATCTGTGACATTCAGTTAAATGTAAAGAAAAAATGTTTCGGCAAATGATTTTGACAAAGTAAACATATCCAGACTTAAACAGAACTAGTTTTGAACATTAGCTTTGACATGTTAACCTTAAACAAATCATTATCTGGTCTGACTACATAATATGAGAATAGTTTTTATTATCTTATTAAACTGTTACAAGTATGAATGAGATAAAATAGTAAAAATAATACAAAGTAGGCAAAGTTATAAACTGTACACCTAACGAGTCAGCTTTAGTAAGAAAAAAATGTAAAATTATTAATTAAAATTTCTTTGAGATTCTTTTTTCTTCTTAAATATGGGGATAATTCTATGCATTTCATAGCTGAATCAGTATAAGATTTGAAAAAAAACAAAACAGTATACTTAGATATATAGGTAAATAGAGGTAGAATAGTGCCTGCCCCTGCCATATAGTTGGTCATAAGAATATATAATTTCCCTTCCTTCATTTGTCCCTTATTTATATTTAAATTAGCTTTAAGTGGTTTCCAAATGGTAAATGATATTCCCAGATTAACCAATTTGTCAATTTATTACAGTCTTCTAGAAATCTCCCAAATCAAGCTCTATTATATGCTCTATTAAAACAAAAAAAGGATTCCTTATATTGTCTCAGTTTTATCTATACAGAAGAGTAAGTTGACAGCAAACTGAACATACTGGTTCAGTTACATATAAATATTATCTTAAATTATAAAGTTATAGCAATTTCCTAAAATAAACATACAACTAAAATACGTCATGAAAACCAGAAGTCAGAAAGCTTTTTCATTGAAGAGCCAGATAGTAAATATTTTTAAGCCATATGGTTCCTGTTGCAGTGACTAAATTCTGCCATTTTAGCACAAGAGCCACCATAAGCGTTTAAAAAATGGGGATTGGCTTGTTCCAATTAAATTTTATTTATAAAATCAAATGGCGGGCTTGATTTAGCCTGAAAACCACAGTTTGCCACCCCTTGATAAAAAACAATGATTTTATTAGATTGTGACACAAAAGGTTGCCAATATGTTCAAGCAGAACTTATTTAAGACCAATGGAACAGAAGTTATCACCACCAATGTTATTGATTATAAACTTTGTGGATAGGAAAAGTATTTTTTCTTTTTATGTTTTATGTTTTGTAAAGAGCAGATGCTCAATAATTTTATATTCATTCATTTAGTCATATGAGAATGTTCATCAAACACCTAAAATACAAAGAAATAAATTAGTACTCTGATTATATGGAAAATAAAACAACACATTTTTGCATAAGCTTTGAAAATGCATTATCTTTTCTAGTTTTTTGATAGACATTCAAGAAAGGATGTACTTAATACAAATAATTCTGTTCTCACCAATAGGAACTAAATACAGGCTAAAGACACATATTAGAAGAGACACATATGTTTACCTTGTCAGTGGAGATGAAAACTGGATATATAGTGGTAAATTTATTTCTGGGAAAGGAAGGTGGTAACAGTTGTAAAAGTATGTTGTGATAGTAGCTAGAAAAATGAGTTTGAGAAAAATTGTCATGTGAAGCAGAAAGACAAAATGCAAATAGAAGTGGAAGTCAAAGTCACATGAATTGAAATTAAAAGCAGTTTGAATAAAAATTGTTAATTACAGGCTTACGGAAAAAAATTAAAGATTGCGTAACAGGGAAGTAAACATTTAAATTGAGTGCTCAAAATGTATTAAGACATTTGAGTAAGGAAAAACTTTCTCCTTTTGCTTGGTTCTTTGGCTTATTTTCAGTTAGGGAAGAAAATATTATTTTACTACCATGAAAAAATACACCTAAAAATTCAGATATAATTTTATCATGCATTTTCATCCAAACAACCAGAGTAATTTGAGTATCCTGGAGACTGAGGGTTTTGACCAAAAGTTTGAATAATATAATGAAGTCAAGGTCAGACGGGAAGCAGACCTTTATTTAAATTATAACGAAGGAATAAAAGAAGGTATAAAGACAAAAAATAGGCTGACTAATCAATCTTTGATGCAATCTGGTGTGGCTGTATATAGAACTTCTCTTTATGGTTTGCAAAATAACTTCTAAAAGGAAAAATGACTACCATTTAATGAGCCCATTTCCCAGTCTGCATTATGAATGCTTGTATTTATTCCTTGGTATTTATGGAACTTAAAAAGAAAAAATATCTAGAAATAATCTCAGAACAAAACTTTATAGGAAAAAAATCTTAAATGTTACTGGTAATATACCATTTTAACAACTCTGGGGTATAAAAAATCTGCAATAGAAGAAATTCATTTGGAGAGAAGTAAAGGCAATACAATATCATGAATTACTTAAGGAGATGTTAAAGAGTTCATAAGAGAAAGCAGAATATTTGAATTTACTTCAAACCATAAGCTGAAAATATTTATAGTACTGTGTAATACCAGTGGCTCTAGATCTATAAAATAATGACTAACACCTTAAGGAAAATACCTTGCACAGGCAAATTTGTGTGTGTGTGTGGGGGGGGGGAGTGATTATTCATCTAATAATAATTTAGATCAATTTCACAGAAGACATATTGACCAAAAATAAGTAAGCTTACATTTCTCTAAAGAGGTATGATCCATTATACAAACTCCATAACACTGTAAAAGAAGAAAGTGTTTCCATGAAAATTAGCAGAAAAGCAATATTTTAATATAACTGTCAGATTATATAATGTTCAAATTTATGCTCAATGCCGTAAAGCATGAAAAAGTAATAAAATGTAATTATTTGAGAAAAGAGATGTAAAAATCATTTCTATTTTATAATAACATGATTTAATAACAAGAGAACACAAAACAATTTATTAAAAATAATGAAAGTTTATGAAAAACAAGTAACATTTTAAAATGCTTAAGATAATTTTAATAGATAATGTACAAATTTTTAACAACATAGCAAAACAAAAATTATACAAATGCAGAGAATCCATTTTATTGCAGAAAGAAGCTACATGTGGCAAAAGTATTTTGTCTTCTTAAACAAATTTTTAGTTTCAACTTAATTCTAATAAGTAATTTGTGGACAATAGGGGCAGATACTTTTAACTTTGTAAGACAATTTTTTGTTCTCTACATGAATATAAAATTCATCTATAAAAAAGAAAGAATATGTTTTCCTAGGCCTAACAAAAGAGATTAGCTTTTCAAGATAATAAAACAAATGCAATTTTAAAAAGAAAATAAAATGAGAAAAAGTGAATTGCTAAAAAGCATTTGGGATGAAAAGAATCAAAATTAATAATCTAAGTCTCTAAACATTAAAAGTAAATAAATAAATATAACTATGTTTAGTTTGTCACACAGTAAAAAGAAAAAACTTATTAAAATACACTTGGATGGGGAGATACAGGTCAAAGGATATAAAATTTCAGTTAGACAAGATGAATAAATTCAAAATATCTATTGTACAATATAGTGACTAAAGTTAATAATAATGTATACCTGAAAATCACTAAGAGAGTAGATGTGTTTTCACCTCAAAAAATGTTAAGTATATGAGGGGATGCATATGTTCGTTAGCAATTAGCTCATTTTAGCCATTCCATAAAATATATATATTTCAAAATATCATTTTTTACAACAGAAGTATACATAATTTTATTTTCAATAAAATAAATACGTTTTAAAAGTTAAAAATAAAAATATCTTAAACATATTATTTTATGCATTTCTTACGAGATATAACCTAAAAATCAAAAGGATTACACTATTTAAAGCTGATACTGATTGTCGTGCTGATATTGCTTCTGACAATGATAGTGTGGGAATTGTAGAATGAAACAATTATGTAACTGTATCATATTCTAATTCTAATGTCCCCAGTGGCCCCAAGAATGGAAATTGTTGGAATATGAAAAAGGAGATATAGAGGTAAAATAGAATAGTTTAAATAAAAATTCTATAATTAGTTCTAGAAATTATAATATAACTAAATTAGCAGCACAATATAAAGGCTGGACAGCATATTAGACACTAGTGATTAGAGGATTAGTAGACTAACAACTGAGTCAGAAATAAAGGAAATGAAATCACCACCTCATAAAAATATCTTCATGCCCATGTTGATTGCAGCATTATTCACAATAGCCAAAATATGGAAACAACCTGTGTTCAAATGGAAAAAGAAACTGTGGGGTATATATATATGTATATATGTATATATGTGTGTATATATATATATATATATATATATATATATAAAACAAGGAAATATTATGCAGCTGTAACACAGAATGAGATCTTGCCATTTGCCCCAATGTGGCTAAGCCTGGAGGACATTATGCTAAGTGATAAAAGCCAGATACAGAAAGAAAATATGGCATGATCTCACTTATACGTAGAATCTAAAAATATAAAAAATTCAAATATACAGAAATAAATAAAACAATGGTTACTAGTGGGAGAGAGGGAAGAAAAAAATGCAGAGATGTAGGTCAGAGAGTACGAAGTAGCAGATGTGTAGGACAAACAAGTCTAAAGATCTACTGTACAGCATGAGGACTATAGGTAATAAATTGTATTGTATATGGGATTCACACTAAAAAGTAAAATAATGAAAAAAGTGATCAGGTTTAAATAAATCTTCTAGTGTTTTACTGAATAAAGAAAAGAAAAAATACCCAGAAACCAGTACAGTGAAAAAGAAGAAACTAGAAATATGAGAGGCAAGGTAAGAGTGTTCCAAAAGGAGAAAAGAAAGATGTGGTATATATAATATTCAAAGATAATAGCTGATAATTTTGAAAATGTTTCAGATGAAAGACATTAAGTGTGAATAGGGATGGAAGAATATTATTATGATATGTACTAAACGTTATGTGTTGTATGATGTGACAAAGTAGAAATATGCATCTAAAAATGGGAGGTAAGATAGAATATAAACTAAGCTTATTGATTGTTAGATATGCAATAGACAAAAGTTAAAGAACAGCATATAAATTGGCAGACCATATAGTATAAGATTCGATAATAAAAAAGGTTGATAAGGATATTTTTAAAATGGTATAAGTTCATAAACAATTATAAGAACAAAAATAAAATATTCCAAAATAACAAAATAAATTTTAAAAATAAAGCAGGAAAATTATGATAGAAAAAACAAGTTAAAATAAACAGATGTATGTACTCATTTTAACATATCATATGACATAATTGAAAACAAAAATATCTGACTTTTCTATAAATGTGAGTAGGATAGCTCAACTATTAAAAGAAGACTTCTTCACAATTAATATAAAAAATACAAGAGGACTAATAAAGGTAAACTCTAACACAGTACTGTTAGTATGAGACAGATCAATTGCACAAAAAGTAAGGATATAGAAGACTGAACAACATAATCATTACGGTACATTTTGTAAATGCACAAGAAAGTTTACATTTGAATAAAAAAATCACCTTCCTTCAAAGCTTACATAAAAAATTCACAAAATTGATCATATATTGTTTTCAAAGTCAAAATTAGTAAGGTAAATATAGTATTAATAACAGAAAAATCACCACTCAATAAAACTAGAAATTATTTTTTTGAAAGGAGAAAGACAAAAGTCCTTCCACCTGGAAACTTAAATGTATATCAAACAACACTTTGGTGAAAGGAGAAACACAAACTGAAATCACAGAAATTCTAATAATAATAAAAGCACAACTTCATTTAAAAACTTTGGATAAGAATGTTCATAGCAGCTTTACTTTTAATAACCAAAATTGGAATATTTTTAATAGATCGAAATCAGAATATTGTATATTTTCTGTATGTCTAGGTTTATTCTATGTTTATCTTTTCCACCTATTGTCTGTTATTGAGGATGGGGATCTTTTCTCTCATTTCAGTTGCTTGCCTCCACTGACTTGAAGATGTAAACTAAAAGGCATTTATCAGTTTAATTGTCTTTTTCTTAAGTAATCTCCACCACTACTCATCTCATCCTCAGCTTCTTTTTAGATTTTTCTGAGTTTCTTGCTATTTGCATTGTTCCTACGATGTGGATTTTTAAAAAAGTTATCTGTGAAATTCATTGGACTTCATACCCTAAGGATTGGTATTTGTACTATTGATCAATTTGTCTGTCTTGACTGTAACACCACACTTCATTTATTATTGTAGCTTTAAAAACTCCTGAAGTCAAACAGTATATCTTCCAACTTTATTTCTTTTTCAAAGTTGTTTAAGCTGTCTATATCCATTGCATTTCCATATAAATTTTAGAGTAAAATTGTAAATATCAACAGAGTCCTGTGGAATTTTGATTGAGAGTTAAAGTTATAGATCAACTTGAGAAGAATTTGATAACTCAAAAATAATGAGTCTTCTGATACTTAAACGCAGTATATCCCTCCATTTATTTATGTATTCTTTAAGTTCTCTCAGTTCTTTTATCTGTTTTTGCAGATTTCTCCCTAAGTATTTCAGATTTATGAGTACTATTGTATCTAATATTTTTATCTTTGCTTTCCAATTGTTGGGATCAATGTTAGGATACAGAAGCACAATTGATTTGACTGAACTCGTGTTCTTCAATCTTGATAAACTCATTTATTAGGTCTTGTAACTTTTTTTTCGATTTCACAGATGGTTCTACATAGATAATCATATTTGAATCAAAACAGTTTTACTTTTTTCTTTCCAAGTTGAATGTCATTCATTCATTTATTTCCTTGTTGCACTGGCTAGAACTTCCTATACAATGTTGAACAGAAGTATTGAGAACAGTCATCCTTGCCGTGTTCCTGTTTTAGAGGAAAAGTATTCAAACTTTCACTTTGAATTCCTGGAATAAGCCCAAATTGATCATGATTATGAACATTTATTTATATTTCTGGTTTTAATTTGATAAAATTCTGTGAAATTTTTTTCATCTATGTTCATGAGGGATATTTTTCTGTATGATTCTTTACTCATAATGTCTACGATGTGATTGATATCATGATACTGGCCTCATAAAATGAATTGTATATTTTCTCCTTTCCAATTTTCTGGAAGGATTTATATAAAATTGGTCTCTTTTTCTTAAAAATTTGGCATAATTTGTCAGCGAAGCCATCTGGGGATGGAGTTTTCCTTGTGAAAATGTTTTACCTAAATTTTTAATTTAGGAGCTATTCAATTTTGTTACATACGTTTGTTTCATTTTTTTCTTGCTAAGAGAGCCCTAATTTTCTTTGGTATTAATATCTACCCAGCCAAACATATTTACCTTTCCATACTTCTGTTCAGATAAGGGTGACCATGTAACACATCCCTAGCCAATGAGATATAACAGACGTCTGCTAGAGATTTTAGAAGAAAGTTTTTCTTTCACAATATGAATTCTATTCCTTCACCTCTTCCGGTTCCAATTTTCAAGGGCATAAGCTAACTTGTATGAATGATGGAACAGACAGAAGGAATCTGAGTATTTGATCAGCTGTACTGGCTAACTCTAGAATTAAACAAGCTTGTGGTATTAAGCCACTGCTGAAAGCCCAACATTTTTTAAAAATCTGGATTATTTACAATAGTATATCGATTAAATATGAATATTTGTATTCAGTACATTAATTGGATAAATTCTATAAGCTGTGACTCTTCATTTTAAGTGTTATATTATCTTTTTCATTGCTAGTTGTCATCTAAAACAATGACATTGAAACATTCAGTTGTAGCGGTTTCTTTAACACAAAGAAGACAAAGCCTGTGCTGTGGCCATGCAATGTACTGCTGATTTAAAATGAAATTAAGGAGGACTGGAGTTGAGAATATCCACAACCTAACAGGCATGGGTTTTACACTGCTCAATGACTATTTGAAGGATGTAAGACTATTTGTTGAAGTGTAATTGGCTTTCAGAAGGTATAAGGAAAGTTGGCATAGAAGGAATAAAGGCAGGATGAAGTCAAATAGGAAATAAAGATTAAGCTTGGCCTGTAGAAGAGCAGTAAGGATTAATGATAGACACTGTTGAATTCCCAACCATTGAATGGGGTGACAGATGTGGTTCTATTGGCCAAACTCAAAATTCTTATTATAATCTTAGTATAAAGATAGTTTTGCACTGATTCACTCAGAGACACTCTGACTGTCGTATTGGTAGTCCATTAATCTAGCCTTTTCTGTCCTGTCTCATTATGTGCCCACCATTTCTTACTGCATTGTTTCTCCATAATTTCGTTCATCTCCTGCCTTTTTGCTTTCGTTCATGCTGTTGTCTTTCTGAAGCCTCATTAATTACAATTCTAGCTTCCAGAGTCAAGTTTCATTTCCGTTGTGAAGACTTCCTCATCACCCCGAGAATGGACCACTTGCTCCATTTTCTGTGCTCCAACAGTGTTTTGCAGAGTTCACTGTTAAGGGAGATTACACGTTAGACCACATTGTAGTTTAGAGAAAACATAAGACTTGTTGAGAGCCTACAGTTGTTCAAGGTGGGTACTGACTATTTTGTGTAAATCATCTCATGTAAATTTCTGGCGATTCTGAAAATATGAAATAATGTATCATGTTAATTTTGCAGATGACAAAATTGAGGCTTAGAGAGTTAAGTAAACATGCACAAAGTCAGAGCACTGATAAGAGACAGAACAAGCATTTAATGTCAGGTGCATGTGCCTCCAAAGTCTAAGATTTTTATATTTGATCGTCCTTAGTTAACATATCCACTTCTCTTGATTGATTGTAGATCCTTCCAGGGTAAGTTTGGTCTTATTCATGTCTGTATTCTAAACACTTGACCTAGGATCTTGAATATCATAGTTGTCCTTTCTTAATAAATGAGTAATTTAATCCCTTTAATAACTATAATTTTTATGTTTTGCTTCTCTAGATAATTTAAGCCAAGTGTAAATCATTTGGTTCTATACTTAAACACAAGTATTGAATAGATATCATATGCTGCTACCATTTAAACAACATATGAAGTTTGAAGCAACAAAAAAGCAATTTTATTGGCATTTCGTTGGTGAATGTAAGTCAATGTGGAGCATGAATAAACTGTGTGAATAAAGAAAATAAATGAAATTTTGGAATAAAGACATACTGTTACATTTAGAAATTACATATTTCTTATTATTAAATAGTGAAGTTTATTAAGATCAAGGATTACTTAGTCATCTATTATGTTATACTATATATTCTAAGAAATAACTATAATTTGTACTAGTAGGTTAAAATATGTTTTTAAACAGGTCATAAAAATTAGATACAATACAAGTTTATATTGCAATATCCATCTGTCTATAGGACCTATCTTGAAAACTGCTAGGGTTTCTTTCTTTTCTACTTTCTTAACTGCTTTAACCTGTATGTTGCCTTAAAAAGGCCACATAAATGCCTTCCCTTGAAGATAACTTCAGAATGTTAATGACGTGCTTGCAGTAAATTGAAACATCTTGCATTTATGATGAAATCATTTTAAAATAAAGTCAAGTTTGGTATAAAATTGATAGACAAAACCAAATATCATTTGAAGCTTTTATCTATGACATAGTCATCTGGTAAAAGGCAGGATGAAATTTTCTTTACTTATACACAAACAATACAAAAGTAGTATGCATAGAAAAATAATGTGAAATCAAGAATTGTTGTGATCCTGTTAAACTTCATTTTTCTTTTTACTCCAGGTGACATATGATGTAGATAGGCAGGGGACAGAAAAAAGTGAAGAGCAGTGCCACAGAGTTTCCTAAAATGACTTATTTCACTCACTCAAGTCTATACTGACTGATGTAAGGATTCATGCCTAAAGAAGAGAAAAGGATAGGAAAGAAAAATGATATCTTAAAAAATGTTGTATATGGGACCCAGTGATCTCACTGTAGAGCCCAGTGATACTGACAGGGAGGTTTACTACCTGCATTTTACAGGTGAGAAAACTGAAAGCATTGAAAATTATGTGTAATTTATCTGAAAATTTTTGAATAAGAGGTAATAAAAGAAATATTAAAAAACAATTAGTGAATAATTTGTCTCCACTAAATCATATATCTTAAAATATACAAATTGATGATTTGTACAAATTTACAAATTTATTTATTGGTGGAACTACATGAACTAGTGACTTCTTCAAAATGATGGTAGCAGTAAAGGGAATAAATATTTAAATTCATTATAATTAAAAATGAAAATTATCCACTTATTTTTCCAAACATTGAGTTATTATCTTAAAGATATTTTTCTTCCTCAGTGTTTCATAGTTCTCCCTGTAGAGGTCTTTCACCTCCTTAGTTAAATACATTCCTAGGTATTTTCATCTGCACTAGAATGTTTATAGCAGCTCAATTCACAATTGCAAAGGTGTGGAAACAACCCAAATGCCCATCAATAGATAAGTGGATTAATAAAATATGGTATATGTATACAATGGAGTTCTGCTCAGCCACAAAAAACAATGGTGATCTAGCACCTCTTGTATTATCCCAGGTAGAGCTGGAGCCCATTCTACTAAGTGAAGTATCACAAGAATAGAAAAACAAGTACCACATGTACCTTCCATCAAATTGGTATTAACTGATCAATACTATGTGCACATACAGTACTAACATTCATCAGATGCTGGGCAGGCAGGAGGGGGCAGGAGGATGGGTATATTCACACCTAATGGGTGTGGTGCACACTGTATGGGGGATGGACATGCTTGAAGCTCTGACTATGGTGTGGCAAAGGCAATATATATAACCTAAACACTTGTACCCCTGTAATATGCTGAAATTAAAAAAAAAGATATTTTTCTGTTGAAAAATATAGATGATTTATAATAATGCATGCCAGTAAATTACTAGAAAATATAATCATTTTGAGTTCACATTATTTTGTTTTATTATTTACAGTCACAATGGTATTATATATTTAGAATAATAAATGGTAAATTTATTCTAAGAGAAAATAAAAACAGGCAATAGTTATAATTTTGTCAGTCTGACAGCATCTAATTGGTTAAAAGCAGCCATAGATTAAATAAATACTGGATTTGAACAGAAGTGTCAAGCCAGGCTTGCTTTGTGATTTGGTGAATGATACGGTAATTTTTTTTTGTATTAGTAATTTATGCATACGGATATCACAGTTATCATGCACTTTGTTAAACTTCTGGAGCTAATCCATTTCCCAGCCATATGAACTTTCACAATTTACTTGTAGCCGAAACAGAAAATCATTGTTCAAATTTTACTTCAAGAATTGCCTTTCTGAACAAGTGGAAGACATCTGGCTAGACAATGCCTCTAACCCTTACCTCCTTATGGTTTAACTCTGCTTTTTTGCTTAGATTATACTCTTCTAGAGGTGGCCCTTACCAATGACTAAATACCTGGTCATTTAAGCCTAATGTGACACTTTTTTAATGGGCAATCTTAACTGCAAACCTCTCCTTTGATCTAGTAGAGATTTTGTTAGATCTACTTTGTGGTCCCACAGCTTTCTCTGCCCAACTTTGATTTTTATGTTTTCTTTTCTCAGGTATAACATCTCAATCAATCTTTTGTATTCTTAGCTCTTTCAGCATCTCCTTTCCACATGGTAAAACTGACACAAAAGTTTTAAGAGTCATCTGAAAAAGCGGACGTAAGATGGAGTTTTAGGACTTCATGACTCATCTGGCTGGCAATGAGGACCCCATGCTGTTAGGTTCCTCTGTGTGGATGCTCCCTGGTCCCCTTGTTCCCAGTGTCAATAATGAGTATTGGTAAAGAGTTGAGCCAATAATGGAGTGATCACAAACAGAGCAATTGTATACAGTTTATCATATAAAAGAAAGAATGAAAGGAAAGAAGGAAGCTACACAAAGTGAAAATATGTTCCAGAGAGAGTGAAAAGGGTCAGTCTCCACTAGTGGAGAAAGAGCTGAAGGCTGAGCACATGCTAGTAAGCCCACTAGTTTGTCCTGCCTTTCCCCTGGCAGGATTGGTTGTGGTTTCCAGCCTTTGGGAGTGATTGGCAGGTTGTGTTATATAACAGATCACACAGCAGGTTACATAACAGCATAGGTTATATAACAGTTTCCTTTTCTGCACATGTGTCTTTTCCAGAATTCTCCAAGAAGCTCCACCCATGTTATGCTAATTAGATGGTAATAAGCTCTAGGTCTGTTAAAGGTTACTAGGAAATTTTTACTATGTATGTTCTCACCAGCGCACAGTTGCTAGCTGCAATTTGGTTCCTAGCTGCAATTCAGTCCCCGCTCCCCATCCTTAGCCACTTCCTTGCCACCTGTTTACCCTCCACCAGATCTAACAATGCTTCTGGGGTAGGAGTAGTCCCTGGAGCAAGGTGGAAGCCCAGTTGCTAAAACTTTTTCCAGTGCTGACTCGAGAGAATGTTCCAATAAAGGGAAACACGCTGGTCTGCACAATAATATAGGTATTGGGAAAATATAGGAATGTAAGAATGGGAGGAGGAAAAGGTGGGAAAGACACATATAAGAAAAATACGCTACTGTCATTAAGTTGTACTGATGTCCTGCAGAGAAACAATGATAAACCAAAGGCTTATTAAACAACTATAAACTAAGTGTGATGGTCAGAGGCACTCTTTGGTAGTTTACAAGGAGAGAAAAAGCTGAACACCAAACTCAGGATTTAGTAATCAGACCAGTTAAATGTCAAAGATAATGTAATGGCCGGCTAAGGCTGTAATGGTAAGGTCAGGACCTGGGCAGTGGCCATTTGCCTGAGAGTCTGGTCAGGGTTCTGGAAAGAAAAAGGTTGGAGATTTAGAGACAAAGGAATCTGTGTAGAGTCATGTGGATGAACATGTGGAAGTGGGGAAAAAGTGTAAAGATTTTAGCATTATGGGTTAGTGTCCTCAAGAGAGCATCCCCCATGGAGGAAGCACTAAACAAGCAAATAGATAAAATGAAATTAGCTAGCCTATGTTAGCCATCTTGGAACTGGCACAATGTACCTATGAAAGGAATAGCCATAAAAGGGCCAGTGATTCATTCTAACAGGAATAGATAACTATTTCTAGTATAGATTTTCCTTTCATGTTAGTGTAATTTCAGCCAGACTGTTAGGAGTGCTTACAGAATTCCATGTATCACAGCATCCAGCCAGAAGACCCACTGAATAGCAAAAGAGGTATAGGAGTGGAATCAATGGCCCTATCACATACTGCAATACCGTAAGGCAGCTGGCCTTATACAATGCTAAAATAGCTTTGTAAATGTGCAACTGATAAGGGAACAGGGGCAAAAAATCACTCAGATTACACAGCACTTGCTCCAAGAATTGAATTTTCCACAATCTCAGGTGCTAAAATAGCCTAAACTACCCTCAGACTAGTTTCACCTAGTACCTGCTGAAATGACCTGCCCTGACTCTAAGACTAGTTTTACTTACCACTTTCACTCACCAATCAGAGCTTACCAGTTCCCAAAAGATTTTCTAGTGCCAATGAGCTTTCTTTCAGAACAATATGTAATATTTCTCTTTCTAATAAGACCCTAAACTTTCCTTTGTTCTTTTGACGTACCAAAGACTACCTGGTCTGTGTGTATGTCCTAAATTTCAACTCTTTGACTTCCAGATAAAAGGTTAAATTTTTCAAAAGTGCAACTGAGATGCTGGCTCAGAGAATGTACTCAGAATTTAGGAAGTTCCATCTTTCAGGTCACAGTGTGTTTATGAAACTAGATACTCATATAGTACTTCATTCCTAAGATTAAGGGCATATGAGTCCAGGAAGCAATGAGTGGATTCATGTTTCACTTACAAGCACTCTGAAGGACCTACTGGAGGATTTTGTATTTCTTGCCACCACAAATCTGGACTTTGTAGCATTGTAGATTCTGAACCAAGAAAGAAGCACACATTTGCCAGACAACACAGAGAAGTTTCCATAGACCTACATGTTTGTTATAGTTGCTGCCAGGGTGCTATAAATTCCTTGTGTCCATTATAGTTGCTGCCAGGGTGCTATAAATTCCTGTGTCCAGGAGCTAGCAGAGAGGAGGAAGTATGATCATAGTGGCAAAGTTAACTGAGCATGATAAAACATCTGAAAAAAGTTGTGTTGCCTTTTCCACTGGGGGCTGATAGCAATATGTTTTGAATACAGATCATCCACTTGGGTACTTTCTGACACTCCCATGCTCCATCTTGAATGTCAGTAAACACATGAAGTATCTTAAGACTGAGAAAATATTAATATGATTACATAGGGTTCAGATGCTTCAGAAATAGAGTAGGGTTATACTGCTAGTTAACCCACAAGCCTTGGTGTTAGCTGAAGATTAGAATATTTCAAATAGACTGTAGAAGAGAAAGAGTATGAGTACCAGTGATGGCCCTGAGACCAACTGCAGTGATGGAGATTATAATTTATATTACTATGTCCCATTTCTGAGTTTCTTTTTAGGCAGAAAGGCCCATAGAAACCATGAAACACCTTATCCTTGAATCTATGCAGAGAAGTAGATATACATGGTATAGAAACTGGACTGAGATGATCATAAGAACGTGCCTCATAGACCTAAAACTTTGAGGGTTATAATTGATAAAGTGTACTACATGCTATACTCTGAAATTCATTACCATGTTTGCACCAAGGCCACACTTTCCCTAGATTACTGCCAGCCAATGAATGATTTTGTAAAGAAACTAAGGCAGGCCTATTCCTGAAAGAGATGTGACCCTTCTGATGGCTGACATTGGCTTGAGTATCCTCTAGCAGTCTTGCCAAGATTTTCTTATACTGCATGGCCATGAAGGACATTTCTACCTAACATTCTTTTCCTCCCTCCTTTACTAAGGGTTAGATTTACATACTTTTGTGTTGGTTCTCTGCCTTCTAAAACTCCATTCCTGTTTTCTCTCACACAGGTATTTCGTGTAATAAAATCCCTGCATATTTAATTTTACATTGTATTGCTTTTTGAAGTACCCAGACTAAAACATTCTTTAAAATCAGAAGACCCATTAGAGGATTATGCTACATAGAAATGCACAGAGGACACACTAGTCAACCAGACATCAGGAATTTCTGTTGAGAGGCATACATGCAAAAACTATGAAATTCAGTGGTAGCTCTCTTCTTAGGGCTGGGGTTGATGTAAGGAGAAGTGGTCATGGAAAGTGGTTTATTGATTGTAATTGGGATGATGGGACCGTTATTGGCTTTGTTTACTGCCAGAAGCCAGGGATTTCAATTATGGCAACAAAGTGAATTTGGCCTTCAGAGAGTTTTGATCATAGTTAATAGAACACACAACATCATTAGAAGCAAAAGAGGATAGAGCCTTATGATAATATTCAAGGCCGATAATGGCAGCCAATAAAGAGAGAGAAAGAGAAAGAAGTTTACAGCCTCAATAAAAATGCAGGATCCTTTGTCCAAATTCTCAGACATGACTCAGTTTTCAGACACTCAATCTGTTGGTTGGAAAAGTAACTGGGTTCCCAGTAGTAAAGGCCCTTCAACATCATGGCAAGTATACATAATAATGATTACTCTATCCCTACCCCAAAAGGCCTACAGACAAGGCTGGATGTGTAATTTGCAGGGCCCAGTGCAAAATAAACATGGGAGACTTCACGTATAAAAATTATTAAGAATCTCAACTCAGTGACAACAGATCACTACACCAAGTGCAGGATCCTTCTGAGCAAGGTTCTGTGTGACTGCATAGGTCACATGTCCATGAAATTGGTCCTGTCTATAGTTTCACTTGGGTGACTCTACATTGTGGAATATTGATGAGACCATTTGAAGACTGTTGGACAAAGAGTCTGAGTTGCTGTTGATGCAAAAATCCTGAAATCTTGTCATGGTCCAACTGTGTAAGTGACAGTAAATTGGGGTTGGGAAATAAATGGATCTCTGGCCCAAATCAAGCATACAATGCATTCACTGGATTCTTGGTCCCACCCAGTGATCATTTCCCTAGTTTCTGAATGTATAATTGCAGACTGAGACACTTGACAGTTGAAATATCCCATATGGGAATTAGAGCTATCTTAGTGGGAAAACCAAGAGGAAGGAAACTGCCTCCCCCTGGTTAGCATGGTAAATCAAAACAATATCGCATTGGTGGCGAAAGCTATATGTTTATAATGAATAGTTCAAAGTAAAATAAAAAAGAAGAATTCTAATGTGAAAACACCTACTATTCGAAAATAGTAAAAAAACTATTTTAGATCATATTAGATAATGCTTTTTTTAGATTTGAAGGAAGAGTAAGAAAACAATAGTTCATACCTTTTCATTCCAACCTATTGAACAAAATTTATTGTTTTAATCAGGTACAAAAAAAATAAAACACAAAAGAATTAAAGGAGAAAAACATGATAGATTTTCTTGTGATGTAAACCCTTTATTTCAGATTTGTATTAAATATAAATACATCAACCAAGTTCAACAGATGGGAACTGTATCATAGAGTGAAGGAATGAAGACTTCAAAAATATTACCGATTTAAATAGTCATTTCTCCCTTTCTCCCTCTCTCTCTCTCTTTCTCTCTCCCCTCCCACCAACTATTTTCTTACAATTGAATTTTCTCTACATAGGTTGTCTTGTACTCTCCTAATAAAGACGTTTTTCTCCGTGTAGTAGGAGACTATCACTAGACTCACATCCATCCACTTCCAGGACCTGGGAGGCAAGATATTTTAGGTCAGCACTGTCCAACAGAAGTCTAATGCAAAGCACACAGGTAATTTTAAATTTTCTAAGCAGCCACATTAGAAAGTACAAAGAAACAGGTAAAATTGTTTTAATAGTATATTTTATCTCAATGTATCCAGAATATTGTTATTTTAACATGTAATAAATAATAAAATTATTATTGATGTATTTTATATGATATATTCTTTTTGCTCAAAATCAGGTATATATTTTACTCTTACAGCAAATTTCCTACTCAGACTAATCACATTTTAAGACTCAATAGCAACATGCATCTAGTAGATACTATATTGATATGACAGTCTTAGATCACAGTATCACAAATACTAGTTATCTCCTCATATCCTCTTAGGGGTCCTTATACAACTTTCATAGACAATGCCTTCCAATATGCATTCATTACAAACACTCAGCACCTCTATACTTGAGAACTATCCTTAGCTTTGAAAGCCTGCTTTGCCTGTGTACACTGTAAGAATTTATAACTTACCTTGGAATTCATAACTTCCTCCCATAGTTCTTAATTAATAAGTGCTCAACTTTATGGTTTTCTCAGTCAGACAACATCCAATTCATGATGTTCAGTTTAGAAAGCATGGAAATCCAGTGGCCTGATTTCTAGCATTCAGTGTCGACTAAGGTCCGGTAGTGAAATAGAAACTATTTCTCAAAATGAGACTTGCCATGTGTAGAGGATGTCATGGCTTGCCCCAAACTTCTCAGGGTGAGGCTTGAGGGTTACTGTCAGAGTTTCCATACTGCACGCCTATCTATTATTGGTACTTGAAGCACTATTGGTTTGGCTATGTCATATTAGCCAAAAAGTAAAGCATAACACTGCAACTTAGGCTCCTTTCAGAGCTCCTGGAAAGCTCCTTACAGAGCCTTCTCTTTCTTATTCTTAGCCTTCTTCAACACTGGAAACATTTCAGATCGCTCTATAAATAGGTAAGAGTAGCATTCCCACATGAGATATACATATGTTGTCTCCAAAATCAAAAGAGGACCACTAAACATTGTGATTATTTCTTAGTCATAGGAGAGGCCATATGCAGGAGATTGTCCTTCATTTTATAAGTGATACCTAAAAGTTCTCCACAAAACTATACCCCTGGAAATTTCACCAAAGTAGTAGCTCCTTGCATTTTTTAAGGATTTATTTCCCATCTACTGTGTCACAAATGCTTGATTACTTTGTTTAGAGAAATTGCTATTTCCTGCCCACAAGGTTCAATCAGCTTAATATTATCAATGCAGACCAGTATGACATTTTATGGAATGGAAAGTTGATCAAGGTGCCTGCTTTTTTACTAAGAAATAGAGATGGAAAGTTGATATACCCTTGAGGTAAGGACATTGAAGGTATATTGCTGGTCCTGCCAGCTAAAAGCAAACTTATTCTGATGATCTTTCCTGAACACATGTAGAGATAGAAAAAGCATTTACTAGATAAATAGCATATAAGGTGCCAAAAGTGCCATAAAATGTGTTGATCTGCCCCAACAATAAAATCATAACCGGAAAACAGCTGCAATTGAACTCACCATCAAATTAAGTTTATTATTCTGCACTGGCCAGATATGCAAGTTGAATAAGGTGTATAGGAATCACCACCCCCACATCTTTCCAATCCTTGATAGTTTCTACAATTAATCTAAATATACAATAATGCTATTAGTTTACTAATTGATATGTAGAGGCTACTTTAAATGACTTCCTTTGACCTTTTCTACCATAATTAACTCTTAATTTATGGGTTACCATTGAGCTCCAGACAGTTGCTGATTGTTTATTCCAATGAAGCATTCTGATAATGGGATGGGACAGTGTCAGGGTAAGATTGTGGTCAGAAACACACTGGACCTATTGTGGGATAAACCTGAGCCAAAATTTCATAGATTATTTGACCTCTATAAACTTCTAATCTGACAGGGGCCTTCAGGAACTAGCCTATAATTTCAAAGTCAGTAAAAAATTGTAATATCTAATAGAAGGAAAGTTTTCCCTTCAAATACAAAGAATTTATTTTTAACAATTTTTTTTTAACTGCAACAAGCTAAATACGTATACCTACACGCATACACACACACATACACACACACACACACACACACACACATGATTGCACTACCTATAGCCAAATTTAAACTGGGTAAATCAGTAAATAAATATTAATATTTTTACCTATTTTTCTGATTCCACTAGAAATTAAACCTCTTTAAAAAATAAAAAGTATTTTCCTATTTTTATTTCACTTTAAATAAAATAAAAATTAAATTAAATTAAAAATAAAGTGTAACATATATAAAGATGATAAAAGTACAGTTTGACAAAGCTGGTTACATACCTTTGTAAGTGCCAGGCAGAATATGAAACAGACAATAACCAACATCTTTATCCCCATTGTTCTCTCACAGTCACTGAGTGCCCAACTGAGTGCAAGCATTAACCTTACTTGTAATGCCATAAATTAATTTTCTTGTTTTTAAACTTTGAATGAATATTATCATACAACATAGAATCTTTTATTCTTGTATTTTCCTCTTGTTATTTTGCGAGACTCTCCCATGTTGCTCTAAGTAGTTACACAGTTCTGTAGAGTTTGTTTATTTTCATTTATTCCACTGCATGAATGTCATAATTTATTTATTTCTATTTTTAATGGATATTTTGCTCCAGTTTTGACTATTGTACATCATGCTTTTACTCATATGTGCGTATTTCAGTTCCACATATACCAGGAATGAAATTGATGAGTTATTGGTTATTTGTATTTTCAGCTTCAGTAAATACTGGAAGACACCTTCCAAAGTGACTATACTAGTTTATAATCCTAGAAGCAGTATATGAGAATTCCATTCACTTCACATCCTCATTAACACTTGGCATTGTTTGCCTTTTTATTTTAACCATTCTGGTGGTATGTAGTAACTCTTTGTGACTTTTAATTTGCCTTTCCTTGAGAGTCTTTTTCATATGGTAAGTTTCTATGTAGAAAGTAGAAATATCTACGTTTTTATAAATTGGATTGTCTGCAGTTTACTTATTGATTTGTAGTTTTTTGTATTGTCTGAATATGGATCCTTTAACAGTATATCAGAATATATCATTCAACATTCTACTGGAGAAACAGAACCAGTGGGAGAACATATGTAAATATATTCTTTTCTTTAAAAATTAGAGAATTTTGTGTCCTTTTAAAGAAATATTTGTATCCTCTTAATGTCTTTGCTGAAATCATTAAGATATTTGCCTATTTTTTTCTAAACAGTTTTTCTCTCCTTTAACCTTTTACATTCAGATTTAAAATCAGCCTGCAATCGATTTAAAGTAATGTTAGGAGGTAGGTGTCATTTTTTTCCCTTAAATAGCTACTCGGTTGACTAAGCACCATTAGTGAAATAGACAATCTTTTCTCTATAACAGAGCATCACTTTTTCATAAGTCAGAAGACCATATATGAGTAGATACAATGGAATAGCTCAGGGGTGGGGAACATTTTCACATTGGAAGGCAACATTAATTTAGCTGTAATCAAATAAGGCCACATTTGAGAAACTTCCATTAGATACACTCAAAAATGTACATTATTTTTTAAAAGTCTAACTACTATGCATTTAATTTCAAAAAATGAAAACTATTTGTTAATTTTAAAGTTAACTAACCCTTTAATGACTTCGTTGTGTCTGCTTTTTGTTGAAAAGCATTCGAACATTCAGTTGCAGCATGGAGGTTCACAGTTTCAGCTGATCCTCCACATGGGTATCAGTCATTTGTGACCTTAAGGGTGTCTTGATTTGGGTTAGAGGTAGAAGATTGTACAATTGCATCAATAAGCGGTTGAAAAGCAAGAACGTATTTCTCGGGCATGTCAATGAAGATGTGGGTATTTTATCACATTTTTCCATATTTCAACTGGATCTTTCTTAGAATCAAACAATGACTTTAAAATGTCATCTACTGAGCGCTCAATCAGTTCCATCTGTAGTTCTTTAGGTACCTTGGTAATATCAACAAGGTGAGGCTGAAATGCTAATTTGAGTGTGACGTCATGATTCTCAAAGTCAGCGAACCTTTCCTTGTATTCTATTAATACAATTAATAGGGCTATAACAGTTGCATATTCTTCAAATGATTCCCATATATCATCCTGCTCATCAATGACCTTTGCTAACTGACGAAAATGCTCATTGAAATTGCCTTTTGAAGAAGAAGTGTTTAAAAAAAAAGACAGCTTTTTTTGAAATGCTTGGATTTTTGCCACATAGACTTAGTTTCACCTTGCAAAGAAATATTCAAATCTTTCTTATTTGACATGATATCACACAGAAATGCTGCATTCCTATAGAAATCTTCTTTCAGTAATTCATGTTGCTGATTCTGTTCTTCATAAAATGTGACTATCTGTTCTCACAGAGATAAAATTTTGGCTAATACCTGTCTTTGCAATAGCCAACACACTTTAGAATGATATGGCTTATCAACACTGAATCATTCAACTTTAGCGTCTTACTGGCAATGCCATGTTGCATTTGCATGAATACAGTTAACAATACTTAGAACTTGTTGCAAAGTGCCACTTAAAATAGTAGCTTTAACACAGAGATTTTGTTGATGCAAGATGTAATAAGAAACGAAAGCATCTGGATCTGTTAATACTTTTTTAATCTGTGCAATAAACCCTTCATATTTTCTGTCATGGAAGGTGCACCATCTGTATATACACTCACTAAATTTACAAATTCAGTCCAGCTTCACAACATTTATCTTGAAGGGTGTTGAAGATATCTATTTCCATGTTCTATTTGCAAGAGTGCCCAAAGTATTTTCCTAGCAAAGAAAGTCTTCTGTTATGACCCTAATGAAGTACAAAACCTGTACTGAGTCAGTAGTACCAGTTGATTCATCCAAAGTGATTGAATAAAATATATATTTTCCTTTTGAAGTATTGCATAAAGTTGTTCTGTTAAGTTGAAGGCTAATTCATGCTGCCTATCAGTTATGGTTCTCCTTGAGAGAGGCAGTTGTTTGTACTTGGAAATGTTATCAGGCTCTAAACATTCTACAACTTCAACAATGCATTCTTTCACAATTTCTACATCACTGAATGGCTTCCCTTTTTTTTTCCAGGTATATAAACTACTCTATAAGTTGTCTTTTTCTTCTTTTTAATTTTTTTAACAATAATAATGGATTCCTTTATTTAATTCTTATTTAAGGAAAATTAATCAGTCAAGTGACTAATCCATAGGTTTTGATTCACAGGTCATTTACTCAGGGACACTTTCCCCAAATCCATATTGTATGCACTCCTAGCACTTAAAATTCTTCATAGCATTTACAGCAATCGTAAGTAGTTATTTATGTAATTGTTAAAGTCTATTTTCTCACTCTTAGACTATATGCTCCATAAAAGCACAGAAGAAGTAGCAGGCTATTAATGGAAAATGGAAGAACAGAAGAAAAGAAAGGAGAAATAGAAGCAGGGAGGAGAGAGGAAGAGAGGGAGGAAGAAAGAAAGACATAGAAAGGAACTTATGAGGGTGTTATGTACATAGTTCCTCATAATAACTCCTCCAAAAATTATGAAGTAATTTCCAATGTTTAAAAAAACATTTGCAAGAAGCTATTAAATTAGGTGGAGGAAAATTTATGTCCTTTGTTTTATAACAAGTCTGACCCCATTTTGGGGGGTTTGACAGCTGACAGATTTTAAGGCTCATTCTTCTTCCATTCATTTGTGTCCCACATCTGGGCAAGCTGGTAAGACAGGCTGGGTTTTCTGTCCTTTGCCACAGGGGATCCAAAGCATGCAACCTCCTGCCTATGTGCTGGAGCCCTCACTCTATGCCTAAACACAATAAAAACCTAAACCAGTCTCCTTTCTCAAGTCTTTTCAGACCTGGTGTGAAGGACTGCTCTGCTTTCCCCAGAAAAGCCTCAATATGTAAGGACCGAATCTTTTCATATCCTCTTGGTGTATGAGTAGTGTCATCATTCTTGACATCTGAATCAAATTTTGGGTGGGATTCTCTCCTGATTATATTAAATATAAAGTGGGCACTCTTTCATTCCTTTGTACAGTTGATGAATATTTTTATTTAATTTTATTAATTTATACATCAAAATATGTAAGAGAAATGATGCAAGTTACAGAACTCATCAAGGTAAAAAATAGAGCCTACTAAAGTTTGGTTCTATTAGAATAAACCTCAATCACATATAAAATATGTAATTTTGCTATACGAATGATTTTACCTCAGATCTTTTGAACTCATTATAGAAATCTATATCAAACTACTCCATGATTATTGAATTATTTAATTTCGTTTTATACTTAAGAAGACCAGTTGGAGTAATCGTCAAAGCCGATTCTCTTACAAGGACATGAGAAGCTGCCGAAGAACTCAAGATCAAGCATTCTGTTGTTCGGCATTTGAAGCAAATCAGAAAGATGAAAAAGGTCAATAAGTTGGTGCCTGATGAGCTGACCGAAAATAAAAAAAAAATGTTGTTTGGAAGTGTCATCTTCTCCTTCTTGTACTTAACAACAACGAATCATTTCTTGATCGAATTGTGACATGCAAAAAAAGTGGATTTTATATGACAGCTGGCCTCAACCAGCTCGGTGTTTGGACGGAGAAGGTCCAAAGCACTTCCCAAAGCCAAACTTACACCAAAAAAAGGTCATGGTCACTGTTTGGTGGTCTGCTGCTTCTCTGATCCACTACAGCTTTCTGAATCCCGGCAAAACCGTTACATCTGAGAAGTATGCTCAGCAAATCGATGAGATGCGCTGAAAACTGCAATGCCTGCAGCCGGCGCTGGTCAACAGAAAGGGCCCAGTTCTTCTTTAAGATAATGATTGACCCTACATCACACAACCACTCTTCAAAAGTTGAACAAATTGGTACAAAGTTTTGCCATCTCCACCATATTTACCTGACCTCTCGCCAACTGACTACCACTTCTTCAAGCATCTCGACAACTTTTTGCAGGCAAAACACTTCCACAATCAGCAGGATGCAGAAAATGCTTTCCAAGAGTTCATTGAATCCCGAAGCATGGATTTTTACACTACAGGAATAAACAAACATATTTCTCATTGGCAAAAAATGTGTTGATTGTAATCGTTCCTAGTTTGATTAATAAAGATGTGTTTGAGCCTAGTTATAATGATGTAAAATTCATGGTCCAAAACCGCAATTACTTTTGTACCAACTTCATAAGCATTGTTTCTGCTTATAAGAAAGAGGAAGCTGATTTTATTAATCTTTTATAAATAGGCCAAATACCACAAATATTTTTCATCTGACCTATAATATTTTACTCTTCTGGTTTGTAGTTTTCAGATTTTTGTCTATTCTGTATTTGAGAAAATCATTCTGAAGAGAAAGGCATTAACAATTTTTATCTTTTTTTTTTTTTTTGGTGTAATCCATACTTTTATCATTTCTTAGGGCAAATTTTCTAGATTCCAAAACATTGTCTCTGCTTTCATAGAAGAAAAATTCTTTCTAATCATGATTTATTTGAACTTACATTGGCTTCATTTGCAACAAAAATAATCAGAAAGGAATTTATTTTTAATTTTGAATCCCAGGCTCCTAAGTTCATATGGTGATTGGGAGTTTTATTATTTTTTAACCCCATAATATTCTTTACCCTGCAGTAACTTTATCATCGTTTTGTTAATTCTCTTAATTAAAAGTTTTTTCATTTTTAAATGTGGCTTGGAAATCATCAATGTACAATCTATGCTGATGCAAAATAAAGTAGACACCTTTCAAAGTGCAGTAAATATTTGGTATATCTATTACAAAAGAGAAAAAAATTATCAGCAACAAAAGTAACATTTACTTATAGGTAAAGAATAAATTATAGTGTCTGCTTTCCATATTTAGAAAACCACAAAGATCCTCCCAGGAATGGAGCAAACAAGCTCTTTTCCTTCTCTCCTTATAGACTCTCTCTGTACATCTCTTGGTTCCTTGATTGGTAAGAGATCCCTCCTCTCGTTACACTTAGTAAATCTTTATAGGTCCAAGCAGCAGTGTTCATGAAAAACTTAATTCAAGGAATCACTGTTTAAATCATGAAAATTCTTGTTCTCACATCATTATTTATTAAATATTTGTCTTAGTCCATTCCCACTGCTATCACAAATAACCTTAAATTTATATCTTACAGTTCTGGAGACTGGGCAATACAAGGTCAAGTTGCTGGCAGATTCATTGCCTGGTGAGGGACCCTTCCTCGTTGGCAGCAGCTTCTTACTGCAGTATTACATGGAGGAGGGGCAAAAAGGGCCTAGCTAGTTCCCTGCAGCCCTTTTATAAAGGCATTAATGCCATTCACTTCACGAGTGCAGAGCCCTCATAACCTATCCATCTCCCAAAGGCTCTACCTTCTAATGCCATCACCTTGTGGTTTAAGTTCCAGGATATGAATTTTGGAGGGACACATATATTCAAATCATAACAGTTCCTTTATTTAACAAATCCTCTTTGAGCACCTAACATGTCTGTAGAATTTTGCAAAAGCCTGTGGGAACACAGGATAAGGGCCATCAAAATCTTCCTGGGAAAAGGCAGGTAAGGAAAGCAGGTTGGATTTGATTTGAAGCATAAAGATCATCAGGCCTCTCTACTCTTCAATGCCACACTCCTTCCACAGGAGATGTGGGTTGGTATGTGTAGAAATACTCCAGATGAAGGAAATATCATAGACCATGTAGTTAATCATATTAATGCTGAGAAGCATGACATGGAAGAAACCCTAGGCAAATAGGATTTCATTGGCAGGGCTTAGGAAATATAGAAAAGGAATGTTTTAGTTGAGACACAGTAATAATATAATATACATGAAACTAAAAGAAAGCAGCCTATATTAAAGGGTATATTATGTTCCATAGACAATTTTTGCACATGGATTTCAGAAAAGTGTAACATCAAAATGAATAGGAGACAAAAGAGGAAATTCGAAGGCATCTGACTTAAGACTCATTTTCTTACATCTCTGCCTTCTTTTCATTTGCTAGCTGCTATGTGATAGGAAAAGACATTCAAATAATATTGAGTGGATTTTATAAGAAACTTACATTCCAGTTATTGAAAATAGGTGTGTAACACTACAGATACAGTAATCATTCCAGCTAAGGTGTATAAATTATATATTATATTCCAGACACTGTTCTGATTGCATACATATATATGTATGTATATCATTTAATTTTTATTACATTCTGTGAAGTGTGGTATTAAGTATTGGTAAGAACTAGCATTTTCTCCATTTTACATTAAAAAATAATGTAAAAAAAGTTGAGTAAATTTCAAATTTACATAGACAATATTTATAAACCCAGGATTTGGAAATCATGTGGCTTGACAGTAGAGTTAAAACACTTGACCATTAAATTCTATTTTGTCGAACTGTAAGAAAACTATGGCAGCATGAAGAAGAAAGGAATTAATTTTGATGAGACATCTGGAATATTGCTTCACAAAAGTAGTGACATTCAAAATAAAGCTCGGAATGTTTAAACCTGTAAGTTTATTTTTTCATTCAGACATTTATTTATCTTATCTCGTTTGCATGTATCAGACACGGTGTAGGCAAGATATTAATAAGTCAGAGCTCTATTCACCAGGAGCTTACATGAAAGTAGGAGGATTGTTCAACAAAAATATTCTGTCACTTATTCATAATCTCAATTCTGGTGTATGAGACCAATTAAGTTATGGCACACATAAAAAGCTCTGAGATATTTCTGTCTTGTAATCTATAAGGCAGTGGCCAATTATCACTCATTAGTAGTTTTTTTGAGATAAGCTATCAAGTATGCCCTCTCTCCCCTCTTCTTAATGCTGGTGAAGATCATTTTTATTCCAGTGATGTACTTCTTGGCATTCTCCAAATACTCCATCAGTGTTTCTCCACAGGTGATTCCTTTGTTCTTGTTGGCATCTATATGAAAAAATCCAATGGCCTGACCAGTCTTCGCCTAGAAAGACCATGGAGATTTGGCCCAGTCTTGTTCTTGCCTCCCTTTCCCACAGTGCGGTACTGGACACACTTCTGAACAAGAATCTTCTTGCCTTTCTCAACATCACCCATATTGAATTCTCTCTTTGGTTGCTGACAGTACATGTTGGACAGTCCTAATTTAACTAAGACTGGCTTGTGGTTAAATGAATGTGATCTTTTTTTTAAATTTCGTTAGTAATTCCAATTCAGTTAATGCTATCACTGTTTTCCCCTTCTAAAGATATTATTGGATTTACTTAGTAATGTTCAACTTTTCACAAAGCTGGTAAATTGCCATCTCAAAACCTATTGAAAATTGGTTTTATATTTAGATTTTTATAACTGGTTATGTGAATATATTTAAATACTAGGGAAATCCTTCACTGTCTTGGAACCAAACAAGACTCACTGGTGTTTTAATTTGAGTTCACTAGCCTGTTAAAGGCGAGGGCTGGAGATAAGGTAGCAATGTTTACTTAGTATCTTTGGTCTTTACTATGCCAATCTAATTTCCCTGTGTCTACTAAAATGCTGCCTTTTATTTACTGAAAGGCATTTTAGTGTGGTTTATGTATAATATCAGATAAAGAATATTTAACATTTCTCACATTTTATAGACAATCTATAAGGTTAAATACTTTTAAAAGTCAATGTGACAAGAAATAGCAAATTAAACTTTTGAATTCATTACTACCTAATTCAGACTAAGTTGTAATTTAGTATTATCTTTACACAGCTCTTCAAAAACACATAAAACTATAAAACTATGATATATATGTGATTGGCAATAGTGCTTTTACCAACTCATCAGAAGGATTAAAGTATAGGACATATGCGCAAATTTAAAAATTATGTGTGACCATAACTTAAGATAATGAAAAACAAAATCACAGATCAAAAAAGGTAGGAGGAGACAGTAACACATACAATAAAGTTAAATAAACAATTTTCCAGTGTTTTTCTGGTATAAAGAGAGTAGGTGCTAACCACCTACACTTGCAACAGCTATTACTATAAATTCTTAGGGCAATTTTGCCCAAATAACCTTTCAAGGAAATACATATCATGATGAATAAATGATTATTAGGGCTCATATTCTAAACTCTTATATAGTCTTCCCTATTAATCAATTTGGCTGGTTCAATTCTTAAACGCAAGAACAGGCAAAGATCTTAGAGAGTTTAAGCAGGCTGTTACAAGACTCTCTTCTAGATGTTCACCCATCCTCTTCCTCTTAATCTTCTAAATGACATAAGGGCAACATTTACTAATTAGAAGGAGACTTATTTTAGCAAATTAACCATCTGGGTGCATGGGAAATATAATCTTGGAACAAAAGCAATCTAGAAAGGAAGAATCAAATACCAAATGCAGTTATGAATAAATATATTTGATCGAAGCATTGTATGTACCTTGTTTTAAAAAGTCAAATGGCATCATAAAGTTTGTAATAAAAAATACAGTCCATTTTCTAACCCTACCTTTTACTATTTACTATTGCCAACAGAAAAATACTTTGTTTTATTTTTCTAATACTGAAATCAAATCAGTGTTAATTTTTCAGTTGCAGATATGATCTATTTATTTCCTGCTATGAAATATGTTTATATACCATTCTTTTACCATCACCCCAACTTACTGACACCTACAATTCATTAGAAAAATGCATGTATAGTCTACCTTAATTTAACTCATATAGACTTGTTATAGTTTAATGATATAAATGGACTTTTTTGGAGATAATAAAAATAAACAAATTGCAGTGAAATTGCTTCTGACATAGCTACACAGGTGTCGTGGGAGATATTGTTCATTCCAATAATCAGTATCTAGTACAGAATCTTACAGGATTACATGGATATTTCCTTTCAGAAATAAGTATCAGAAAATGGTCTTTCTATCAGATAAAATGAATTATTTATATCCTCACACCTCCCTTCTATTTCAGGCTTATAAGAATCCTATAGACAAATGAAAAATTTAATCTATACCCATATACACATTTATATAAAGCAAGGTTCCTTGAATATATTTTTGAAAGTGAGGGGATATAAATTAATGAAAGGACAAATAAGTAATAAAGGATGAACAAATAAATATCCATTCTTTATTTTTATTCTTACTTTGTCCTGCCTGGTGCTGTAACTACTTTATATTAGGCCTTCCTTCATCTCTACAGTTTGAGCTATTTTGATACAGCAATCATGACTAAACCATTATTCTTACCATGGTGCCTGGAATATTGTATTACATAAAGTAGATTCTCAATAAATATTTATTGAGGTGGCATATGTAATTTTTATTGACTAGACTTCTCCAAATCTGGAGCTTTGTATATTCAATTATTTTGAATATTATTTTTGCAATAATCTCTCCAAAGGAAATGTTCAAACAACAGCACCATTCCTAACAGTTGCAAACTTATTACTGTTACAAAAAAAATATAAGGCTACAGCATAAAAAGACTAAATATTTTAAGAAATAGTCTAAGTCCATTCACAACAACTTTACACTTTCTATGCATGGGAGTTGCAAATAAATCTTTGAATTTTCAGAAAGTACTTCCCTGAATATGATTTCCAGTTCTGTAAATGCCAAGCCTGTATCCATCACCAACGGAAGCCCAACATACTTAAATCTTTGCGTTGTTATGACTGAAAGGGAATTGCTTTCAAGACATTTTGCTGCAATTCAGTAGCTACCAAAAGAATCCACTGCCCAGCAGGAAATGATGGCCTTCAGAGTTATAACCCCCTTAGAATCACTATAACAAGAGTTCTAAAGGGTTTTTCTCACTGCGTTACTATGCACTGTGTCTCATTAGGCTACCTACGGTGCAGTAGTTACAGAAAGACTTGACAGATCTAAAATGTCACTACAATCACTTTTACCAAGTGCTGTCACCCATACTTAGTCTGCTTTTAGCTTTGTAGAAGGAAATGTGGAAAGGCCATAAAGGTCTTTCTTAATGGGAACAAGCAATTTGGTCTTAGCTCTAAAATAAGGACTTTGTTAAACTCTGTGAGCAGCTTGACAGAAATTCACCCTGGTGAACACTGTATTTATTAAGATAAAGGTCGCCTATCTCCATGCATCCACCTGCTCAATAGTATATATGAACTGTATCTATTTATCTTGCTCTGTCTTTGGATAGGTATGCATACAGAAACACATAAATATATGTATAGTCACTCAACATCACACAATTTCATAATGAATTTAATCTTTTCTGTAGTTTCTTAGGATTTGAGGGGCCAAAACAGCAACACCTATTTCTCTTGCTTTAGTTGAAAATGAATTGAAAGACAGGCAGGTATATCAGACAGGTGAAAAACAGAATACAATACTGAAAGAAGAGCAATGCAGAATCAGACTGACTTATCAGACTATAAACAAGCAGTGTTATGTCCTACAAGTTTCCCTGTATAGGGACTGCTCCTGTAAAATTGAAGGCCAAGAGAAGAACATGATATGGACTACCTTTGGAAAGATCACTCCAGAAGACAGAGAAAATACATGGGCTCCTGAACACATGCCTACTTTCTTCTTCGCAATTGGCCAAATTATTGTCACCCTAGAAAAAGGCGGAAAGAACTTGGAGGAAGAAAAGGAATATTGTGACCAGAAAATTCCCTTTCCTATTTAAGGACAAACATATTCAAGAATAGTATAAAAAATATCCCTTTCATTCCCAATATACTCCAACTAAAATTTGTTGATTTGTTGTATAACTTGGCCAAGATCACACAGTAATTAACTGACAAAACTATAATGCAAACCTAGCTCCATCCATCTCTGCACTTGGGAGTTGGGAGGGAGAACTTTTTCTGAGTTCCTTTTACAAGGAAACCCATGGGCTGAATGTGAACTTTATCTGAGTTATTTCAGGACGAGTTTAAATTCATTATTATTTCAATTCTAATTCAATTAATAGGAGTTCAATTAAAATGCTATATTATTTCTTTTTCCTATATAAATTATTATCCATTAGAACAGAGATTTTTTCCAGAGGAAAAATACTACATTCTGTCTTTCAGCTAAACACAATCCTCATAGTTTAATTCCAGAATAAGTTAAGATAAGCAAAGCCTTCCCGCATAGCCGACTTCTCAAAGTCACCAAATTACCCGTTGAATTTTGTTATATCTTTTTGAATCTTAGTATTTCAATTTGCATACTATGAATAGTTTAGAGATATAACTGTAGAAGGTATAACTATTTTGAAACCTTGAAGCTCTTTTTCAGGCTTTCTTTCAGATCATCCCATGAGAGATAACCCACTAGTCATGTTTGAGTTTCAAGGTTTATTCAGGATGGATGGTTTCATCCTCTAAATTGTGCAAAGGATTGAGAGACACCCTTTGTTGTTTCTTTTGACATGTTTCAGTCAAGTAGCTAGAAAGCAACTCATATGAGAGAACTCTCACACACTGTGATATATTGAGGAGCCAGAACACTGTGAAGCTGCTTAAATTTATCTATTTTTCTTTAGTCCCACTGTTTTCTAAGAAGAAATCCCTTACTTTTCTCTTTGTTTGTGATGGTAACCACTGTGCTGAGTAAGAAACTTCATTTGTAAATTCTTAGAACTAGTTTGTTTTTAAATGTTAAAATGGTAAATGTTAAATGTTGCAGGAAAACTCAAAATGCAATATTTCAAATATAAAATGAGCTGAAAGCAGGAATTTTACTTGAGCATTTCCTCTGATCTCATGTATTTGTTGGTGTTCTTATCTGGAATGAATCACCTTTGGTTTAGGAATTTAGAAGTTTCAAAATAGATCTTTAATAATTTACATATTAAGTTACAAATGATTTTTTCTTTAAGAATAGTAATGTACTTACCCAAAGAATCTAGACTAAACTATGCCATTATATTTCACCCATTGTCTGTTACAGTTCATTGAAATTTCAATTTTTTAACAGAATAATCAGAATGTCTCATTTTGCAATATTGATATTTAATTTAATTGTCTTCCTATGTTGATCATCTTAGTATTTAAGATTTTTTTCAGTCTCTAAGGATGTTATCTTGGCATTTGCTATGATGTGTTTCAGTAGTTTCAAAGATTTTCAATATGATAATCTTTCTACTTTCATCTATTTAAAAATGAATGCATTTTGAAATTTCTTCATGAGACACACTACTTTATATACTGTTTTATAATCAAAGTTTAGACTTATTTTTCTCCTTTAATCTTTGCATTTATGATATGATAATTCCATCATTATTATTTATTTAATCTCTGGGACAAATTCATTTTTAGCATTTTTGACATACTTTAACATAGCAAATGTTCATATAAGTCATTTTAACATTTGATAATCCAAAATGATTCATAATTAAACATCTCTTATGATTCATTGTCATGCATGCTATAATAAAAACAACAATGCCTTTGGAGTCAAACTCTTTTCATTTAAGTTTTGGCAAAGCCAGTGCAAGCTGTAACTCATGGAGAATCCCAAAGCTAAGCAGACTAAGATTCAAATCCTAAATCCAAATCTATTCACTGCATGATCTTATATAAAAATGTAACCTCAACAGCTGGGCTCCATGGCATTCACCTGCAGCCCCAGTTACCTGGGAAACTGAGGCAGGAGGATCACTTGAGCCCAGGAGTTTGAGATCAGCCTAGGCAATATAGTGAGACTCCATCTCAAAAAAAAAAAAAAAAAAATTAACCTTCATCTCTTTATCTTTCAAATGGAGATGATAGCACATAATTTTAGAGTATAAAGTTAATATGATAATATGTATGTTGTGTATCCTTTACAGTGTTTGCTCTGCTAAGATTTACACAAATGTTTATTAATAAATAAGCTCAGGACTAAAATAGAGACATTTATTTTCCTCCTATGCTGGTGTTTTCACTTACATAACATATTATAGAGCTATTTGTAAATGTAAGATAAAAAGAAAAAAAATTATTTGTTTGAGAAAACTTAATACACAGAAAAAAGTATCAGTTTACTTTTGATTTTCATTTTAAAAGCATAAGGGTGTTTCCCTTGTTAAATCATCAAATCGCATGCATTTTTTCTTTCAATGAAGTGTAAACTGTACTCTTCCTGTGGCAATTCTTTTACTCTTCCTTCCTTCTTCCTCTCCCTCTCCCCTCGCTTCTCTCCCTTCTTCCATCCTTCCCTCCTTCCTTCCCTCCTTTTCTCATTTGTCGATTTACCATTTCTTTCCCACAACCCACGATATCATTATTCACCCACCATGAGTAAGCCATTTTGTTATGTCTGGGGAGGAAAAGACCAATAGGGCAGATAAGCTGGCCTCAAAATTCTCAATCTAGTAATACATGATCTGAGTAGGAGTGATAGCGTGAGGTTGGAGCAGGTGCAGAGAAAGGAAGCTAATTTTTATTGAAGATTTTTAGAATCCATGGGCTTTACACATTTTGACATATGTTCTTAGATTTAACACATCCAAGAATCATGTCATGTTTTATACATTAGGAATTGGGAGTGAATGTGGTTAAACAAGTTGGTTGTGATGCCTCAATAAGCGGCAAACCTCGGATGTAAAAAAAAAAATTAGCCTTCTGTAAAACACATTATTTTATTATAAATCAAGACTAAAACACCTTAATATCAATCATTATTATCTCTCTCATTATTTAGAGGAAGTTCCCCATAAAAATTAGAACTCACAGAATGTGCTTTTCTGAATATTGTAATATTGTTCATTCTTAAACACCTATAGTTACATATTTATTTATATCTTCCATCATATATTTGATTTATTTGATATATATCTAGATACTCTGTGTATGTGTAATATTTTAGACCTCTAGATGTACTAAGAAAGCAATTTAAAGTAGGCAAAAATTGGAGCTTACAGGTACAAATAGGAGGAAGATCAGAGTGAATATGCATCTACTACTCTGACCAAAAAAAGTCTTTAATCTAGTTGATAATGACATAATGACACAAAAAAATTCACAAAAGACATGAAAAACTACCCTTTCTTTTTCCTTCTTTGTCTAAGTCATCAAACATCCCGGCTTTTGCAATCATATTAAGTCTTGTTATCACCAATGTTTTATACTTGTTCATATAGTGCCATAAACCCGTTTGAAACTTGTAACAGCTGACACCTATTATTCAGAAAAACAAAATTTTCAGAGGAAATTAATTTTCTTCAGTTTTATTATATGGCAATTCACCTACCACTTTGTTAAATGTCTGAATCCTAAGAAGAATATTTTAAATATTTGAGTAAGCCAATGTGCTTACTCATTCAAAATGTGGTAGAATTGTGTATGGTACTTCTAATGGCTGGAAGTGGTGACTTTTATAGGTGGTGGTGATAAATTCACATAGAAGAAAACCATAATATCACCTAACAATAACCCTAAAATGCATAGCGTTGAGATATTTGATATATAAAAAATGATTTCAGGTCTATTTAGAATACAAGTATTAGATATAAGATGGTGAAAATGAATTTTTTTTAAAAAAACAAAATTAAAGACAATAAAAGGAGCTGAAATTTATTTCCTATTCTTTTCTAAACTTGATTTGTCAGGATAACAATATTGAAAGAAAAATATTAGTAATAGGAATAAAAATATAAAAATGCATTGAAGAAGATATAATTTTCAATTGTTCTCTAAGACAGGCTTGGTGAAAGTTTTCAGTATTCAAGAAGCAAACATCATTGAGCTAAGGCTAAGGGAGCCCATCAGAATAGAAGAAAATAGTGGGAAATAACTACTGCCAAAACAAGGAGGTCAGAGGAATAGAGGTCAATTCAAGTCTAATGTCAATATTCAAGAGGGAACCAAATCTAAGGGAGCAGAATAGGGGTTAAACCCCTGAAACGCTGTGTAAAAAAGATAAAAGATTAGGTATAGAACCAGGTTATATTCCAGAGGAAATATCATCCAACAGATGTCCCAGTTATAGTAAGTGATGCTAGAATGAGTCATTTGAAAATTTTAGTACCTTGACAAGCTACATGGGATATCAAATGCACTTCTATAGACATCTATGTTTAATAGCAAGAGAAAACATTTAAATATTGAAAAACAGGGTAAAACAGAACTGTTGGAAACTTTGAGGACACCTGTAGTACAAATAGCTTGGAAATTTTGTAGTCTCATGTTACATAATATTCTATTTCTTTCTAATACTGTAGCCTTCAGGCCAAATGTAGATTATCACAGATATTTACCATAGTTACAACTTCCATTCCCATATTCTACCTCCCCACCCCTCTTTGCCACCATTTAGTGAAGAAAAACATTTTTAATGTTCAGCCAGGCAGAGATCTTATTAATTCTAGGACAAGTCAGAATTATTACATGCAACTAGTATGGTACCCAGACTAACATCATCATGTCCTTGTTCTGAGACAGGCAGAAAAGAAGCTTCTTGGAAGAAGCCATGACTACTTAAAGCATAGGCTCCTATAAATGGTATACACCACACTTCCAAAGAAACAAAGGATAACAAAACTTTAGAGAGTTTGTTTGTTTATTTAATGTCTATTTATTTTTTGTTCTATATTATTCAACTATTGTAAGTTCATCATCTTTTGACCTCTTCCTGGTTATTGAAATTGATCTCACATATTACGACACAGCTAAACCATGCGTACCTACATAATATTATCCTGTCTTTTTATCCTGTGGATTCTCTATACAACCAGAAGGATGACATTTGCAAAGTGCACTTCTTACCATTTAGATCAACAAAAGAACAAACGTAAATGAATATTTTGTTACAGCATAAAAGTCCCTCCACAATCCTTCCTTGGATAACAAGATTTGTCACTGCTTGATGTGACTATTGCTTTCAAACAGCATCATAGCTGTTGGTGTTCTTCCCCCACCTTAAAATTCAATTTATCCCTATCTTTCCTCCCCATCTAAGTCCTACTCATACAAGATAGCACAGGATAGCTATCACTGCCTCCATACAATATTCCCTGAAACACACACACACACACACACACACACACACACACACACACACACATTGTGTCTGCATTCATTACTCAATTATAAATTTACTTATCTCAAGGAAATATGTCATTGTGCTTTCCATGAAATAGGTGTTCGTTTAAAGAGTGAATCATTTTGTGTTATAATTGATGTTTGAAAATTCACTTTGACATTTTAGAACAAGAAGACCAGAATTTTATATTATCCAGAGCTTCATATATTACTTAGTGTATTATAAACCTTGACTAATACTTGGTGATTTAGAAAAAAAACCGGCCTTTTCTATAGTGATGAAAATGTCTTTCTCTAGCAAAAGAACTTAAACTTTCTTAGATCAGAGGCAATCTTTTTCATCCATTTTCATAAACTTAGCATCTATAAGAGCTTAGGCACTCAATAAAAGTTGATTGAATTGAATTGAATTTGCTGCCAAATTCCCTTAAATATCATTTACTGTACACCCACAGGATACTTAGCCTTCCACGAGAAGCTGATCTTATTTAAATCCTTTTTACCACATAAACACATTTTTAGAAAGTGCTGATGATGTGACTTCTATTGAGTTAAATGAATACTGCATACTACTGTCCTCACTGAATACATGACTTTAAAAAGACAACTGGGAAACTTTTCAAATTAAAAGAGTTTTTTCTTATTGTTTAGCACAAGGAAAAAGCTAAATGAAGATAAAAATTATTAACAATAAGGTTTTTAACATTTATATTTTAAAATGAAAATGCCTAGTAATTACTAAAATATGTCATTTGCCATTACAGAACTATTAAAACTAAAAAGCCAGTTGACTTGGAAGGTTTAAAAACAGAATTCAGAATTCATGAGAAAACAAAATGTAGGCCAGTGAAATATCACACAGCTCTCTGAGACTGATGTTTTACTGCATGTCCCTGTTTTTGTGTTTTCTGTCATCTGTAAGTAGAGTTCAATGTCAATAACAACTCCTCAAGCCCTATAATGTCTTTAAATATTCAATATCCCAATTCCATTTTCTTGGATACAAGATTGAGTTATCAAATTGCTATTGATTATTTGTGAGAGAACAATGTTTTAGAAAGAATAAGGGTTGACATTTTCATCCCAACTTGTATGTAATCAAAGACATAATTAACACAAATGTTCTGCTCATGAGTAGTTTTTATTTCTTTGACAAATTAAATTCATACTGTCATTTGTTTTAGTATTTTCATTTGTTCTCTAATGTCACATAGAAAACTAGAATTTTTCATAAAGATCACAGAAATTTGAGGTAGAATTGAACACGAAGTAGAATAATCTTGAAAAGTACATTAAACAGGTATGGTATTTTTTTCTAACATCAAAATATTAAGGGGTACAAAATGTTTTTGTTACATGGATACAGTGTATAATGCTGAAGTCAGGGCTTTCAGTGTGCACATCACTAGGACAATGTTCATTGAACCCAACAGGTACATATTTAGCACTCGCCCCCCTCTTCCAAACTCCCCCTTGTTTGTTTCCAATGTCTTTTACATAGAGAGATGATTTCTCAATCCCATTTCCACTTAGCATTTAAAGTTATGTATAGATACATGCTGTGTTTATAATTATCTTCCCTTAGGAGATAACAAAATGCACACAAATGACAAGGTTCATTACAAAGAAGTGTAACAGTATTATAAAATAATAAAAACGTTTTGCTGGCCAGAAAGATCTATCCACAAAAAAATGTTTTGAAATGATTATAAATGTGCCAGACAAGGAAATGAGATAATAATTATTATATCCTTACTCTCAGTGTTTCTCAGGAGCAAATACATGAATGAGAAGCATTGAGGGGTAAACCAGTATACATAGCAAGTAAGAGCACACACTCCAGAGCCAGTCAAATCCTAGGTCTGGCATTTAATGGTTATGTGCCAATAAGTAAGATTTTTAGTTTTTCACTTTTTCAGTTTCCTCAACTATAACATGAGAATAAACATATTTTTTATTCCTGGTAATTGATAGAGGTAATAATATAAGCAACACACCAATGACATTGTGTGGCACTCAGTAAACACTCTACAAATGTTTGCTGTTATTATGATTCTTGTGCAATACATTTAGTGGAAATAGACAAATGAGGAATGTCTCATGGTCCTAATAAAAATAGAATTTGAGATGGGACACTAAAAGTAGAACTCTGTTACTGGTGTGATGTTGCTGCATTGCATATATTCCTTCTGTTACTGATTTAAGATCCAAATATAACTCTTCAATTTTTTCAGAACAAATAGCGTTAGTAGTGACCCAAGATAGTAAAGTTTTGGTTCAACAGGACTTTTTAGTATTGTTTCCAATTCTAACTATGCAAGAGAAAAATCACTGGAACAGAAAGGCTCTTATTCTTTGGCACTGAGGTAGAAGTTTGAACAAAGCAGGTGAGCCAATGACATAGGTTACACTTTTCTTCTCTGTTCACTGCATTAGAATCCTTTTAGCTCTTCTGGGTGTGATGATGAGGGCTGATATACATCAATATTCTCCTTTATAAATTAAAATATAATTCAGTGTAAAGAAGAATTATTTAGGTTGTCATCCTAAGGAAACTCCCCCAAATAATGTGTTAAGGGAGGCCATGTATTAAAGGAAATTGGAAATTTTCTATTGACACTAGTCTTTTTAATTTTATTTAAAGTGTCAACAAGAAAAACAACATCTTAAGAGAGTATTTACGTCCTGATTTTAAAAGTTTACACCAGGAATTACCCCTAATTACCCGTAAACAGAATTACTTATACACCACATCTCCCTCTCCCCACTAAAATGAAGGTATAAAAATATCCCAATGAGATGTTGGATAATCACTCTGTGATTCTCCCTGTATGCATGATAAATAAACCTCTTTCTCTCATTAATCTGCCTTAACTGTGAGTTGATCTTTCACGAACTTTCTGGGGAAAGGGGAAGTTTCCCCAGACCCCCAAAACCTCATACTAAACATTGTAAAATAAAGCTAAAAATATATTTAAAGGAACTTTATAGCCTCAAATCCTTAAATAGATAATTAGAAATGTGGCTGAAAATAACTATATTGTATACTAATTTTGAGGGTATAAAAAGAGAAATAATAAAATACAAAAAATAGAAGGAAAAAATACAAAGGTAATTAAAAATAGCAAAATAGAAATGAATGCTAAATAGAGCAAGCTAGTAAAGCAAAAAACTGGTTCTTTGAAAAGATCGATGATAATAATAAAACATTATCATAAATCAGTAGGGCAGGAAAGAGGGGAGATAAGGAACCAAGGGAGAAAGGAAAAAATGGAAAAATGAAACAAGGAAAAAAAGAAGCAAAGAAACAGATTCCAAAAAGAAAAATCTTGCAAATGAAAAGAAGGGGGGGGGGCATAATTTAAAATAGAATGAACTTTTAAAACGTTACATGACAATAGCTAATTTAATTCAGTGCATTTTAAAAACAATAGAAATGGATCAATTCCCAGAAAAAAAAGAAAAACACCAAAAGTTATCCTCAAATAATTAGAATACTTGAGTATCAAAGGAATAGAAAAAGTAGTTAAAAATGTTTGCACTGATTTAACATTGGTGAATTGGTAGAATATAAAACTCAAAATTCCACCTTTCCATAAAAACAATGGAAAATGAGATGAAACTATTAAAATTATTTTTATGTATTCTGGAAATTAATCAAAGGCTTGTAGGAATCTGGAAAATGTTTACACAAGAAAGACAACTGATATTTCCAAGAACAGGAAGCAGAAAGGACCTTACTCACAAGAAATTTTATTTAATAATTTGTTCTCACCTGTATGGTGGCTTCCTGGAAGAACAGCCCAAAAGACTTGTCTTTATTTTCTCAAACTCATAAGTGGCCTAGAGATAAACTTGCTTCCCAGGAGGCATTTGTTGAAAACATTTATTCTTAGACATTAATGTCTTAGATTGTTGATGTCCAAGATGATAGGTTAAAATTGAGGCAAACAATAGACTAACCAAAAACTTCAGAACAAAATCTGGGGTATAAGATAATTCATTAATGCAAAGATAAACTAATGCAAAGTGTGGTTGAGAAAGCCAGGATGTTAGACTTTCTAGACAAGTACATTGAATCATTTCTTTTAAATGTGATGAATGAGCTAAAGTAAATTATGTCTAAAGAGCTAAAGAAAACTATAGGAATGATGCTTCATCAGATTGAGAATATAATAAAGAGAAGGAAATAATAGAAAGCAACCCAATAGTTGTTTTGGAGGTGAAAATTAAAAGTGATGAAATGAAAAAATCACTAGAGAGGCTCAAGAACAGATGAAAGTGGGCAGAGGAAAGAATTAATGAAGACAGGTCAATTGAGATTAACTAGTGTGGGGAACAGATTCTCAAATACCTGTAAAGAACCATCAAGTGTAACAGTGTATGCATAACAGGGTTTCCAGAAGAAGAGGAAAAAGAAAAATGGGCAGGAAGAATATTTGAAGAAATAATGGCCAAAAACTTCCCAAATTTGATTGCACAAGAAGTTCATGAACATCAAGCAGGATAAACTTAAAGAGATCCACAACTGGACACATCATAATCAAACTGTTTTAAGCTATAGACAAAGAAAGAATCTTAAAATATAAAATACGATATACTTGAAATGTTTGTAACTTTTTTCAATCTTATTTAGAAGACAATGGAAGAAAAATAATTATAAATAAATACCAATTAACATAGATGTATGAAGAAAGAATCTTCACAACAATAGCTAAAGGCAAGGGAGAGGGATATATGGGAGCAAAGTTTTGGTACAGTATTTAAATTAAGTAGTTATTAATTATGTTAAATGTAAATGCACTATACTTCTTAATAAAAAGGCAGAGATTGCCAGAATGAATAAAAAAATCATGATCCAAGTATATGAAGTTTACAAGACACTCATGTATTTCTTTTAGTTTTTAAATTTTTATGAATATGTAATAGTTTTACATATTTATGGGATACATGTGGTATATTTATACAAATATAGAGTATGTAATGATCAAATCAGGGTAACTGAAATATCCATCACTCAAACATTTGTCATGTCTTGGTGTTAAGAACATTCCAAATCTTTTCTTAAACTCTTATGAATTATGTAATAAATTATTATTAACTATAGTCACTCTATTGTGCTATCAAACACTACAAATGATTTCTTCTATATAACTGTATTTTTGTACTCATTAAGCAATCTCTCTTCATCCCCCCTCCCCAGTACCCTTCCCAGCCTCTGGTAGTTACTATTGTATTCACTACCTCCATGAGATCAATTTTTGGTGCCCACATATGAGTGAGAACATGTGATATTTGTCTTTCTGTGCCTGACTTATTTCACTTAACATAATGTCCTCCGGTTTTATTTATGTTGCTGTAAATGACAAAATTTCATTATTTTATATGGCTGAATAATATTCTATTTCATATATATACACCATATTTTCTTTATTCATTCATCCATAGATGGACACTTAGATTGATTCCATATCTTTACTATTGTAAATAATGCTTCAATAAATATAGCATGCCAATATCTTTACTATTGTAAATAATGCTTCTATAAATATAGCATGCCAATATCTTTTCAATATACTAATTTCCTTTCTTTTGGATGTGTAACCAGCAGTGGGATTGCTGAATCATACAATAGTTCTTTTTTTATTCTTTCAAGGAAACTTCATACTATTTTCCACAGTGGCTACATTAGTTTACATTCCCACCTAGTTTACATTCTGACCAACAGTGTACAAGTGTTCCCCTTTTGCCACATCATCATCAACATTCAGTATTGCCTGTCTTATTGATAATAGTAATTTTAACTGGGGTGAGATAATACCTCATTGTGATTTTGATTTGCACTTCCTTGACAATAAGTAATGTTGAACATTTTGTCATATACCTTTTGGCCATTTGTATGTCTTCTTTTGAAAATGCCTGTTCAGATTTTTTGCCCATTTTGTAATTGGATTATTTGTTTTTTTCACTATTAAGCTGAGTTCTTTATATATTCTGGTTGTTAATCCCTTGCAGGATGAATAATTTGCAAATATTTTCTCTTATTCTGTACATCGTGTCTTCTCTTTGTTGATTCTTTTGCTGGGTAGTAGGTTTTCAGCTTAATATAATCCCATTTGTCAATTTTGTTGCCTGTACTTTCAAAATCTTACTCAAGAAATCTTTTCTCAGATCAATATCGTGAAGCATTTTCCCAAGGTTTTGTTCTAGTAGTTTCACAGATTCAGGTCTTAAATTTAAATCTTTAATCCATTTTGATTTGATTTTTGTATATGGTAAAAGACAGGGTTCTAGTTTTATTCTTCTGCATATGGATATTAAATATTCTCAGCACAATTTACTAAAGGAACTAGCCTTTCCCCAATGTATGTTCTCAGTACCTTTGTTGAAAATTAGTTGGCTGCAAATGAGAAACGTGTGGATTTATTTTTTTGGCTCACCATTCTGTTCCATTAGTCTATGTGTCTGTTTTTATGCCATTATCATGCCACCATGCTGATTTGGTTACAACAGGTTTACAGTTTATATTGAAGTTAAGTATTATAGTACCTTCAGAGTTTGTCTTTTTTTTTTCTGTTTGTTTGCTTGTTTTTGTTGTTTTGTTGTTTTGTTTTGTTTTGTTTTTTCTTGTTTGCCATTGCTTTGTCTATTGGGGGTCTCTCGTGGTCTCATACAAATTTTAGCATTGTTCCTATTTATGTAAAGAATGTCATTGGTATTTTGATAAGGATTACATTGACTCTGTAGATAACTTTGAGTGGTACTGACATTTTAACAATTTTAATTTGTACAATCCATGAAGATGGGAAATCTACTTTTTGTGTCCTCTTCAATTTGTTTCATCAGTGTTTCATAATTTTTCTTCTGGAGATATTCTACTTTTTGGCTAAATTTATTTCCCGGTATTTTGGACTTTTTGTAGCTATTGTAAATGAGATTGCTTTCTTGATTTCTTTTTTAGAATATCTTTTGTTTAGATAAAGAAATGCTACTAATTTATATGTGTTGATTTTGGATCCCATAAATTTATTGAATTCACTTATCAGTTATGGCAAATTTTCAATGGAGTCTTTAGGCTTTTCTAAGTATAAGATTACATCATCTACAAAGACAATTTGACTTCTGCCTTTCCAATTCAAATGCCCTTTATTTCTCTTTCTTGTGTAATTGTTCTTCATAGGACTTCCAGTACTATGTTGAATAAAAGGAGTAAAAGTAGTTGTACTTGTCATGCTCCAGATCTTAGAGGAAAGGCTTTCAATTTTTCCCTTTTTAGTATAATGCTAGCTTGGGGGTTGTAATTTATGTTCTTTATTATTTTGAGGTTTGTTCCTTCTATGCCTAGTTTTTTGAGAGTTTTTATCAAGAAAGGATGTAGAATTTTATCAAACACTTTTCAATATCTATTGAAATGATCAAATAATTTTTGCTCTTGATTCAATTTATGTTATGTATTACATTTATTGATTTGCTTATATTAACCATTTTGCTTCCCTAGGATAAATTCTACCTTATTATTTTGAATAACTATTTTCATGTGTTGTTAAATTTGGTTTGCTAGTCTATTGTTGAGAATTTTTGCCTCTATGTTCATCAGAGATATTGGACTACAGCTTTCTGTAGCGTTTGTCTGGTTTTGGTATCAGGATAATTCTGTTGGTATGGATGGAATAAGTTTGGAAATATTCCCTCCCCTTCAATATTTTTTAATAGTTTGAATAACATTGGTATTAATTCTTCTTTAAATGTATGGTAGAATTCAACAATGAAGATGCCTGGTTGTGGGCTCCTCTTCAATGGAAGACTTTTTATTACTGGTTCTATCTCATTGCTTGTTATTGGTATGTTCAGATTTTCTATTTCTTCATGGTTCAATCTTGGTTTGTTGTATGTGTCCAGGATTTTATCCATTTCTTCTAGGTTTTCCAATTTATTGGCATATAGTTGCTCATAATATTCTCTAATGATCATTTGAACATCTGTAGTATGAGTTGTAATGCCTCCTTTTTTGTCTCTGATATTATTTATTTGGATCTTTTCTCTTTTTTCATAGTCTAAATGTTTGTCAATTGTGTTTTTATTTTCAGAAAAAGAAGCTTTTCATTTTGTTGGTCTTTTGGAATGTTTGTCTCAATTTCATATATTTATTCTATGATCATTACCTCTTTCTACTAATTTTGGGTTTGGGTTTTTCTTGATTTTCTAATTCTTTTGGCTACATTATTAGGTTTTTTATTTGAAGTATTTCTACTTTTAGACATTTATTTCCATAAACTTTCCTCTTAGTACCGATTTTTCTGTATCTCATAGGTTTTGGTATATTATGTTTCCCTTTCATTTGTTTCAAGAAACATTTTTTTAATTTCCATCTTAATCTTGTCATTGATCCATTGGTCATTCAGAAGCATGTTATGTAAATTTCCATGTATTTGTAGTTTCCAAAGTTCCTCTCATTTTTGATTTCCAGTTTTATTCCATTGGGGTCAGATAAGACACTTGATATGATTTTAATCTTTAAAAATTTGTTAATACTCATTTGCAGAATGCTTCATGTGCTGATGACATGAATGTATATTCTGCAGCAGTTGGATGAAATGTTTTGCATATATCACTTAGATCCATATTGGTCTAGAGAAGATATTCATTCTAAATTTGAAAATATAAATAGATTGAAAGTAAAATGATGGAAAAATGTATTGTATTCAAAAATTAGTTAAATGAGAGCTGTAGTGGCTATGAAAAATGTATTGTTTACTTCTCCCTTCTATTCTGTCATTTTTTGTTTCACATATTTTGGAGCCCTCTTGTTGGGTGCAGATATGCTCAAAATTGTTATATCTTTTGATATAAAATTTACCCTTTTATTAAAGTTCTTTTTTGTTTCTAATAAAAATTTTTGTCTTAAAGTCTATTTTTTCTGAAATAAATGTAGTGGTTGTCAGGGGATAGGGAAAATGGACTATTGGGACTAACTGCTAATATGTCTGAGGGTTTTTCTGGTCAGAAGGGTAGATGATGGAATGTCCTGGAATTAGATAGTTGTGATAATACAGACTGAAACTCTGAAATGTACATTTAAAGATGGCATGTAAAGAACTTTGCAATAAATACAGTAGGCACATGTAGTTTTACATGAAAGATCTACAAAATATACAAAAAATAGTTATTTCCAAATTTATGAAAACTTATTAGCATAAGATGTCAAACACAGTTGTGCTCTCTACTAATTTTATGAGACTAGCATGACTTGATATAAAAAACCCTCAGAAAAGTAGTGAATAAAAATGTTATCATTATACGTCAATATTTATTATTTATGACAATAAGTGAAATAATATTTTAAAATATTACAAATGAAATTGAAATTCTTTTCTCTTTCTGTTTTCATGCATTTAATTTTATATACATATATATACACACGTATGTGTATGTGAATGTTTATAAAATATTATGATCAAGTTGGATTCATCCCAAAAATGCAAGAATAGTTTAATGTAAGAAAATCTATAAATGTAAAGTATGATATTAAATAGATTAAGACTTAAACTATCACCAAGAATATACATAAAATATGACATAATTTATATAAAACTTAAAAACATTGGAAGTAAAACTACATAAAGCTGCTTTGATATATATAGAGAGATAGATA